>VUQK01015570.1:0-12790 GCA_015106715.1 Bujurquina vittata
TAGCCCTAACTATGACCTTAAGGCTGAGTGGTCTCTCATTGAAACATGGTCCATAGTCCTTCACTGCAGCTCGGGGGGTCAAAGGTTAAGTGGTGCCATGAGTGCAGTGGTGACCATCTGCGGCATCTTACAGGAAAAAGAAAATGAGGAAACAGACAAATGATATTTCATCACCTGGTGGACGTGAGAGCAGCTGCAGCTTTAGCAGCAGCACATTGATCTGATAGTTCTAATCAGTATTGATTAACAGAGTGTGAAGAGATCCATCAGGCTGAATTCTCCGGCAGATGCTGTGAACAGCATGAGTCAGCAAGACTTTTGTTTAACAGTGATGAAGGTGCAGCTGCAGAGGAGGGAGGTGGATGGATATATGTGGATCAGTGTAATCTGAGACTCTGCAGGTCCTCAGAGGCCCAGAAACTGAAAAGAAGAAAAACTCTGGCTGGGGTTTAAATCAGAGCGAAACATTGTTAAATTTCACTGAAAATATTTCAAATAACAACCACCTGCACTCTCTCTCTCCAGGTGAGCCATGCCGCTGGTGAAGCGGATCATCGAGCCTCGCTACCTGTGTCGCGGCACTCTGCCTGATGGGGTCGCCAGTGAGCTGGAGTGCGTCACCAACAGCACGCTGGCTGCTGTCATCAAACAGCTGGGTGGACTCAGTGAGTGCTGGTTATCCCTGTAACCCTTGTTCATGACAGCTGTGGGCATGACAGCACCCATTTACAGTTCAATAAAGTTTATTCAAAGCAGATTGTGGGAGAGAGAGATGGTGGTGTGATGAGATCTGTGAGTCTCGCCCTCAGTGGTTCAAACTTTACCGTTTAACCTTTTAGCTCCAGCAGAGAAGAACACAGAATTAAAACTCGCTCTGTTTGCTGTGCCTAGATTGTAGACGGGTGGCCCTGCCTCCACACCCAAACAGTCAGGAGTTACAGTGGGATTCAGCAGGTGGAGGAAACCTAAGATCAGGTGTAGCGGTGCGATGTGAGGAAAAGAATCACTTAGAAATGAGCCGCAAACATTTCTGTTGTGATGTCCAGCAGATTTTCTTGTGTTCAGGCTGTCATCAGCTGACCTGATGCTGCTCTTTGTGGATTTAACTGACTCCAACCAGATCTAAGCAGATGTTACATTCCCACCCCTACACAGTAGCACACTCATCTGCACACTATGTATCTCAGCATCCACTGACTCCAGGCTGTGATTTTACATGGCTACCACTTCAAGGCTGAGTTACTGTTGTTCCCAATCACTTCCACTTTGTTGTAATGGCACTAACAGCTCACTGTGGAATATTTAGAAGTGAGGAAACAGGTGGCATCCTAGCACTGTTCAGCCTCCTGGTGAATAAACCTGTTTAAAGAGAGTATGAGGGGTGGGAGGGATCCCTGGCCATACTGATGGCTCAGTGGAGGTGGGTGTCGAAAATGTCCGTGAGGAAGGGCACCAATGAGCTTGCTGGCTGTGTTTTATGCGCTGCAGGGTCTTCTGGCAGTGGTACAACCAGTGTGGACACTCTCAGGGGTGTCCTGGTAGAATGAGCAAATAAAAGGAGGTGCAACACGTGCTCTATATATTTCTATAGAAAGGAGAGGCAAGTTTGAGCCTTCTTGGCCAGCGATGTGGTATTGTCAGACCAGGAGAGGTCCTCAGAGATCTGAACTGGTTACTGCTCACCCTCTCCCCAGCAGCACCATTGATGATCAGTGGGAGATGTTGTAAATGTCCTCTGCTGAAGTCTAGTACAATCTCTTTGGTGTTCTCCATGTTCAGGAAAAGATTGTTGTTTTTGCACTGCTGGACCGAATGTTGTGAGGAAGGTCTGTCTGTCCAGGTGTTTCTGTACGCTTCCTGTGTCCATCTTCCTGAAAACATGACATTTCCTTTGATTTAACCTCAGACTCCTCGCTTATTGGAATTGAATATTAGGGACATTTTCTTTGGATGGAAGCTGGTGTCTTGTGGCGTCTGCATGTTGGAAAACCTGCTGAGCTCAGCCAGCCTGAGGCTTGGTGAGTAAGTGTGAGCACACCTGTTCCACACTGTGGTGATGACATGTCTTACTTCCTCTCGATGGTGTGCCGGTCGCCATGCGGAGGACATCTTTGGAGAGCTGTTCACAGAGGCCAACAGCTTCTGCCTGAGGATGAACAGCCTGCAGGAGAGGGTCGACTTGCTGGCCGTGAAGGTCACTCAGCTGGACTCCACCGTGGAGGAAGGTGGGCAAGAATCACTGCACTTAGATCATGTGACCATCCAACACCTCTACCCACTGGTTTACTTCAGGTGGATGGAGGGACAGGCTCCTGATCGCTTCTATGTGCCTCTAGTCTCTCTGCAGGACATCAACATGCGGAAAGCTTTTAGGAGCAGTACCATCCAGGACCAGCAGGTGGTGTCACGGAGCTCCATTCCTAATCCTGTGTTGGAGATGTACCGACGCTGTGACAAGCCACCACCCCTCAACATCCTGACACCCTACAGGTCAGTTTAAACCCCACCCACCCCAACATTCTGACACCTTGTAAGTAATTTAAACTCCTTTGTGTCCATGTGTCTGCAGGGATGATAAGAAGGATGGTCTGAAGTTCTACACCGACCCATCGTACTTCTTCAACCTGTGGAAGGAAAAGATGCTCCAGGCCACTGAGAACAAACGCAAAGAAAAGAGACGACAGAAGGTTCATCCACCCCTTTATTTCTTCATCCATCCATGATCATCCATCTATCTATCCATCCTGACTATACATGAAGATAACGGTCCTTCTTTAATGGCTCATCGTTTGTTTCAGGAGCAGAGGCATGTGGAGGAGTCTTCAGGTCGGGAGGTGAAGAAGGTAAGTTTGTTGTGTTCATTAAATGCTGGTTGGAATCATTTCTCCAAGCAAAGTAGCAGGTGGATGGAGCTGTGGCGGCTCAGAAGGTAAAACCTCTGTGAAAGTACAGTTAGGGCCATACACGTTTGCTCCAGACACAGGTTGCTCCAGATTCATGTCAGTGAATGATCACGAGGAACTTGTTAACGTTACCTCCCTTTGACTCTTGTTAAGTTTTAACTCTTGTACCTCATTCCTCTGGAAAGGTCCGGAAAGCACGAAACAGACGGCAGGAGTGGAACCTGATGGCCTATGACAAGGAGCTCCGCCCAGATGCTCGAGTCACGCCATCACCTTACCATACATCTGATGGCTCCATGTCACCTGACAGGTAAACACCTGCCAATCCCCACCTCCTTCCCTATCAAAGAAGTTCACATCAGAGCTCTAACTCCTCTCCCCAAAGGTCAGGGATGTCAGATGACCCCTCCTTCCCACCAAGTCCTCATCACCATGATGAACATGATGGGAAAGATCACATCACTGTGGCCACCGGTGGAAGCGGGCAAACTCAGTCGTTGGACCGCGCCCTCCGACCCACCTCTGCCGTTTCCACAACAACGGCTCGGCAACACTCTCTGGGCCGCAACCAGCCGCATCACCATCACCACCGCCCGCAGCCGCACACCGGCTCAGCCAATCAGAACGGCGCACGGGCCAACATCGCCAAGGAGGCCAGGTACACACACACACACACACACACACAGCATTGTTCTTACAGGGCCTGATGTTTGGTCCCCATGACATTATGAGAACTAGAAAACACACTCGTGAATGACATTAACCTTTAACCTCTGTCCCTCCTCAGTGACCATCAGATCCCTCCGGCCCCTCCACTGCCCCCACCTCTCATGCCAGCAGTGGGACAGGTGGCGTTCCCAAACAGCTCCATCCACAGTGGTGCCATGGCAACCCCCCTGCACCCTTCAGCAGTGGCTGGGAACCAAGGTAACAGGCACCTGGTTATTTTCTGTTTTGGCATTGTGATACACGTGAAACAGGAGCTTGTGTTCTTTTCTGTCCACAGGTGGCGCCACCCTCTCTCACCCCTACAGCCCCTCCCCCCCCCCCCCTCCCCCAGTTAACTACGTCCCCTCCCCCTCCCGTCCCAGTGGCCAGGTTCCATCCTCTGCCGCTGCGCCCCCGGTGCCTCCAGCAGCGGACGGCAGGAAGCCACCAAGTGGACCAAATGTGCCGATGAACGACGCCCGCAGCGACCTCCTCGCCGCTATCCGCAGAGGTCAGTAAGGACGCGGTCGAGTTTCAAGGGTCAGGCTGGGTGAAAGGTTTATCTCAGATAGTTTAACGTAGGTGGGTGTGGTCTGATGGGATGGGTGGGGTCCAGTTTCATGAGGTCTCTTCTCTTTGCAGGGATCCAGCTGAGGAAGGTTCAGGAGCAGCGTGAGCAGGAAGAGGCCAAGAAACGAGAGCCAGCAGGAAATGATGTTGCAACCATCCTCTCGCGACGCATCGCGGTGGAATACAGCGAATCAGAGGAGGAGTCTGAGCCTGAGGACCAGGAGTGGTCCGACTGAGGAGGAGAAGCATTTGACAGGAAGTGACACGTCAGAGAACAGAAACTGCTTTGTTACTTTTTCCCGTTTAATGTTAATGAGTGAACATTGTTTGATGGCGTCTGTCATTCACACAGAAACTTTATTGACAACAGCAGTGTTAACAGATGCTCCTGAATCTGCTTCCTGCTCCTCAGAAAAAGAACCCTTCGCACATTGATGACGTGTCCCACAGCGCCCCCCTCAGGACGTGACCCTCTTTGTGTTTTTGGTGAAACATGAAATATTTGGTATTTGACCTGCAGGTGGCTCTCGTGTGGTCTGAGCCATAAAAAGATGTTAGCGAGGTTGTAAAACTCGCCCTTTGCTGCTTCCTGTCATGCTTTTGCTCAGATTTTATTCCTACATCTTTTGACCTTTGACCTTTATGGATTCATCATTTTGCTGCTTTGACATTTTTATTTACTTCTTCATTTATGTTAACTTAATAAATGTTTAAATATATTTTTAATTTTTAATATTTATGTTACAAATAAGTTAATATTCAATATTTTTGTATTTTTTGTTCTTTATTTATTTCATATTTTATTTATATTTCTTATTTTCATATTTTAATTATTTAATATTTCTATTTTTTCTTTTAAATTTCTTTGATTTTTTTTTTGTTTGTCCAAAGTGCCGCTTGGCTTCCCATGATGCATCATGTTCTACAGCGCAATATGATGACATAGTAGCGACATCATGCAGAACCATCCCTGATGATGTGGCGTGCAGAGAGGGGGCGTATACTTCCTGTCCTGTGCCATCTGTGATTGGCTGATCGTGTTGTGCTGTGTTTCTGTGACCTGCATGTTGGTGGGAAAAAAGCTGAAAATAGAAAAAACTTTATTGATAAAAGTGAACGTATTGGATTTTTGTGTTTTATTGAAATCACAGAGAAGCTCATTTCAGTCTGATGATGTCATCAGGTAAACAAGGGCAGGCTTTGGTTGATTCAAACTCCTGTTGCACACAAGTTCACACAGAAGGAATTCAAATTATTTTAAAGGTGAAAGTTTGAACTGATTAAGCAAGCTTAGCTCCAGTTGGGGGCTCTTTTCCTGTTAGAAATTGCATTTAACGTTAACGCTGCCACCATTTTGTTACAGAGCCACTGCCCGCTAGAAATGTTTTGTATTGATTGACAGAAATGAAAACTAAAATCTTCATTTTTTTCTGTTAGTTTTCCTGTACAGGCATTTTGCAGGTGTTTGACATTTCCTGCATCTCCTCAGCCAATGGGAGCGTCGACATAAGCAGTAGACAGCAGTTCGCTAATGGAGCCCATGAGATGAGTGTCACTTTGGCAGTATCATGTTCACAGTATGACACGGACAACATAAAATATATATTGTATTAATATATATGTATTAATTAAAATTAATCTTCAGTGAAACTGATCTCAGCGGTTTCAAATACTGAGATCCTTTTATTTCCTTTTTACATTACTTTGTCTTCTATTCGTCTCAGAGAAAGATCTTTTAAAGTCAGTGTTTATATGGGTGTGTTATATATGATGGAGACAAACACGCTTAGGGAAAAGGGTGAAGAAAAATCATGCTGTGATCATTCTGCATGTTTCTGATAAAATGAAGTTGACTGATGGATTAAATATTATTTATTGGGTGAGAAAATCCCGCCACATCATAACTGTCAGATGGAAAACATCTTACAGCCTTAAACAAGCTGATACACACAACATCCGTATGAAACATGATGCTGAATTTACCTCAAAATACACAAAGCATATAAACATCTGCGGCAGTAACATTAATTCAAAATAAAGCAGGTTTCATATGACTGAAGGAGAAAACACTGACAGGAGTTCCCCATGCTTGACGTTTATTTTCAGGAACATTTTGGTGCCAATACTCACACACAAGAAGTTTTTGAATGTCTAACTTTTCGCTGCTCTTAATCCTTTTTCCATCAGTGAAAACGTCCCACTTTGATGATAAAATTATTTTAACATAACCTAAAAAGATGGATTTTGGACAGATGACGAGTCCTTCACAGAGAGATCAGCCTGTCTGCTCTCCTCTTCCACGTGTTCGCACGCTGCTGAATTCGTCCCGGAGATGGTGAACCTCCGTCCCATCAGCACAAATGAGATGCAGCAGCGGCTTCTCATGCAATTCTCAGACCAAGGGAATCGAATGTGTTAAGTTAGGATGAGTGAGTCTCATTGTGCATTTGCGCGCGCACACACACACAAGCAACAGAACAAGAATGTTTAAATGTTTTAATGCTCTTCTCATTCAGGTGCTGTTTATTGTGGTTTTTGTGCGTTTTGTTAAATATACAGCAATTGGTGACCCCCTCCCCTTTCCTGTGGGGGCAGCAGAGGTGAGCAGGTGTTTAATACTGAAGTTATTTCCAAGAAAGAAGAAGAGCCGCCGTCAGAGCGGAAGCGAGACATTTATTGACTCAACGCCGAGCGTAAACTCTGAATATTAGCTGTGTGCTAATGTCCGGCCAGCAGCCGCGCTTTCTGTACAGCCACTGCTATTCAACTCCTTCAGAGAGGACCTGAAACATGATGGATTGTGTGGTGACCGCAGAACAAACACTTCAGCTACAGTAACAACCTGGTAAAGCGTCACGTTTCAACAAAAGCATTTTATAAATTACATTTTTTTTTAAATCAGCCCGCTGAACGGGACCTGCTGTGGGTGCGTTTGTTTTGCAGACATGGCGGTGCAGGTGAGGTGTCTGTCCTTCCGGCAGCCTTATGCCGGTCTGGTTCTGGACGGGGTGAAGACGGTGGAAAGCCGCTGGCGGCCGCTGCTCGCCCCGCTGGAGAACCAGACGCTGGCGGTCCACGTGGCCCGGCGGGACTGGGAGGGGGACGAGTGGAAGGCGGTGATGAGCGGCTCGCTAGGGATGAACGGTCCTCAGATCGAAGCGCTGCTGGAGTCCGGGGAGCGCTTCGGTCGCGGTGTGGTGGCAGGTGGGAAGTAAACAGGTGTTTCCTCCAAGTCTGTGACGTTTACAAGGTGTCCCTGAACGCACCTGCGTGTCTCTTTCAGGATTGGTGGATGTGGGCAGAACCTGGCTCTGCACGGCCTCCCTGAACAGCGTGGAGCTGCAGCGTCTGGAGCAGTCAGCCGTGTTGATTGGTCTGGAGGAGAAACACCTGACTCACCTGTCCAACCCTCGCTGGCTAAAGGCACCGCTAAGAGCGCGAGGAGGTCGTGACCTTTGGACTGTGGAGATCCCAGAAGAACTGTTACCCTGAGGATACATCCATAATCAAACACAGGTGTGCACACCTGAGAAGCCCAACCCCCATACAGCAACCCCTGCTGGAGGGATGCAGCTCTGAACTGCAGGAAAACTACAAATCCCAGCTCTGACAGAGGCCTACTTGCCTGTGTGAGAGTACTTTAAAGTTGAGCTGTGGCACTGACCTCAGATCAATTTACTGTGAGACGCTCTAAGTTAATCAGCAGTTAGTTCATCATTGTTAGTTTGATGGAACTATTAGTTCCATCAGAGTAATGTAATTTCAGACACAGAACGTCACGTCATTACTTTTCTAACAAATGTTTCAATAAAAACACAGCGAGTCCATTAACCCTGACTCTCATCTGTCAGATCAGGACGACCAATCAGACGCTGCAGTCCAATCGGGATCAATTAATGTGACCGAACAAGTGTTCTTGGTGTGTGTCTGTTTCTTCAGCAGGTTAGAATCAAGCTGACCAACATTTGGATGTTTCTTGCATCACCACAACTCTGTGCACATTCAGTCTGAGCTGCTGTAACTTCATAGCTTCATTCAGATGTTTCAGTAATGAGCAGCTCATAGAAACGTATTCCCAGCAGAGTCTGCATCAGAACATGCTGGAAACAAACTGACCACCACCTGCTGACAGGTTTAGTTTGTTTCCTCTTAGCTGCAGATTTGTTGCCGTTTAAAGGTTTCAGAGCAAAGATTTAATTTAAATACAGAATTCAAAACACAGGCCGAGTCTGTGTACAGGTTTGATAAGTGAAACTGTAGGTGTCTGTTTTAAGATCATATTTTAAACACTTCTAGAACAATAAAATAGTTTAAAGCTGTTGCTGTAAATAATGGAACAAAGCTGTGTCTAAGAAGCTGCATTAATCATTGATGCTCATCAGCGAAACACAAAGACCCTCCTGTTCTCCCCGCAGAGATCCAAGGGATATACCAGGAATGGTGACATTCCTGATGACTCAGCAGCAGCATCGGGCCAGTGTGAGCCCCCACGAGCCAGTGACTATAGTGTTGAACTTTAATACAAAAATTCAGTTTATGAAAATAAACCTGGTTTATTTTTTTTGCCCCGCCAAGCCGCTGCACCTTTGTGCTTTTCATGACCATTTTACTTCAGTTTACATGGAAGAGTGTCATGTGACCTGATGGAACCAAACACACCATCTGCTGGTGAAAGTGAACTTTATTCACCCAAAACTCAAACCAACCACAAAATGTCAACATAAGGAGATCCCTCCACAAACAGGGACTGACCACGTCCACCGCCAAGCTCCAACCGCCACCATTGATTGAACTGTGTTGTGACAGCCAATTAAACAAACAGTCATTCTGATATTTTTCAGGCTGTACTTGCTGAGGTCGTAGCAGACAAACGTTAACATCCTGCCAACATTTACATTAATTCTGAACTTTATTTTACTTTGAAACTCTCATCAGAAAAATGTCAGCTGCTAATTACCATAGCTTATTAAATCAAAGGGGTGTTGTTACATGGCGGGCGGGATGTAGTGTGTGGTTGTATGGTGAGGGGCCGGGGCCGTAATGTAGCCAACCACATGGGTGGGGTTTGGAGCAGGGCAGTAGACTCGTGGGGCATGGCCTCCAGTCTGTACTGCCCCCCAGTGGGTGGAAGCAGGGAGGCAGGGATGGTAGGAAGAGTGGTGTGGGAGGTGGGCAGGGTGCGGAAGAGGTGGTGGAGCTGTGGTCAGGTAGGTGGTTGGGGGTGGCGCTTCATACGGGAGATGGAGCAGTGGGGGAGGAGGGGGAATGGGTGTCTGATCTGGGTAGAGGAGAGCAGATGAGGAGGTGGACCCTGGAGGGGTGGGGCTGATGAGGGAGGAGCCTTCCATGGAGGGGGTAGAACCTGAGGAGAAATCACCCCACACACACACACACACACACTTTATTTTAAAGGTCAAGTCCCTTACAATGCAGTAAAGGCTTTTATTGTGGAGACACAGAAATCACATGACCTGACCAATGACCAAGCATCATTCTATTGGTTCATTGTGTTTCCTTCTTCATTCACACTGAACAGGCTCATTACCTGCCACAAACCTGTGCAGATGAATTACTGAGGAAGTGGGTTCTGTATTACTAGGTTTCTATCATGTGATGTAGAGAAAGTCAGTCATGCTAGGCAAAACTTGAGGATTTCTAATGGTAGCCCTTCCCACAGCTGTGGTTTATGGTTGTAGGAACTTCTGAACTAATGCCATGTTGGCTTCTGCATCAGCCTCACACAGATCTAGATTTGGTTTTATTAAAAATACTTCCTGTTTAAGCACCATGTGGTCTCCACAGGTAAAGGTGTGTCATGAGTACTGACCGCTACTGTGCCCCTCTGTCTGTCCATCTGCAGTCCTGGAGGATTCTGGGTAGGAGGAAGCAGCGGGCTGATGGGAGCTCCGCCCAGACTCAGGGAATTGCTGGGGGGCTGCTGATGGGAGCAGAAAGGAAAGGTCAAGTCACAGGACAAGGGCGGAGCCTTAATTAAAATAACTTAGTGACCCCACCCATCACCAAAGCCCCACCCACACAGTGGGTCATATTCCAGGTCTCTCAGCAACCATGTCCGAGCAGTTTACTGTGGCCCCACCCCCTCCCCCCACTGAAAATTATATAATTGCTCACAGCTTCCTGTTAAACATGTGATGCCTCACAAAGTCAGCGCCCACCTGCAGCATTTTATTGTGAAAGTCTGAAATGAGGAAGTGATAAAGGCACCAAAGTGAGGCTCAGCTAAAAGACAACTCTAAGGAGCTTACTTCCATCTTTTATATGTCTATTTTTCTACTGCCTGTATTATACTGTACATAGTGTATACAGTTTATTTTATTTTATTTATGTTTTGTACATATTGTATTGTATTTTTTAATTTATTGTTATCTTTAATACTTTCTTATTGGGTCTCCTAGTAGTATTTATTGTATTGTATTTTTTTTTATTGTCTGTACAACTGCTGGCGCTACTACACTGAAATTTCCCCATTGTGGGACAAATAAAGGGATTTTCTATTCTATTCTATATACAGTGGGGAGGAAATGTGCCACAGTGCCACCTGCTGGAGCTGCTGCCTTTAGTCAATCTTACCATGCAGAAGGGGCTCCTGGCTCGGGTAGGGGGGATACGGTTGGTAGGGGTAGGCAGTCTCAGGTGAGGAGGGAGGGTACACCTGCTGCTGCTGCCAGCAGTTCTGATGGTACCACTGAGGAGACAGAGACTGACATGATGTGGTCACAGCTTTACAGCGGAAAACAACAACTTGAACAAGTGTTCACCACCACCATTGCCTGAGGAGCAGCAGATGGATCATTCGGTCTGTCAAAATGATTTCAGAACCTGAACAATCATCTGCAGGTATAATCTACAAGCATTCAGTGAAGAAAAATCTGCTCTGGAGACTGACGAACAGAAAAGTCAACTGCTTTCCCCCATAAACACTGATGAGGAAGATGAAGCCATATTCAAAAGAAACGTCTGGCTCTTAGATTAAAGGAGAAACCTTCAATTGCATGGCAAATGGGAACCAGGTGGTTCAGAGCAGGTGATTGTCCTCTCAGAGCTTCGTAAAAATGTGTGGATGTCTTATTCAATGAGAGTCAAGAACCTAAATCTGCCAAAGTATCCTTGGGCAATGGGCAAGATCCTAAACATCGAGTTGCTCCTGATGTGTCCATTGGAGTGTGAATCTTAGAACAAGTGAATGTTAGAACAAGTGCTTGTATGAATGTGTGTGAACAGGTGAATGAGTGCTGTAAAAAGTGGTCAAAGAATCACTATTCACCATCTATGTGTTGCAACTATGCTGCCACTGGGGGGGGAGGGTGAAATCATGCAGGTGCCGTTGATGTTTTAGCTCCGCCTCTTCTAAAACGAGGTTCTCAGGCTGCTGTTTATCATTTTTGCAATTAACTCCACCACTAATCTGCATCCTACCTATGCGCAGCATCATGTGGGGAAGCTGATGTTCTTGTGGTGTATTATGAGCAAAAACATGCAGCCACACAGATATGCGCATATCTGTGCCTGGCTCTGCCTCTGCACCTGTGAGCAGGTACAGGAGTTTGTCCACAGCAGACCAAGTTTATTATAGTTAACGAAAACAAATGAAATAAAAACTGAAACTGAACATTGTCGTTAACTGAAATAATTAAAAATAATTGAAAGGAAAAAAATGTCAGAGAACAACAATCAGGAATAATAATCAAAGCATCGTCATATAAGGACACACAAATGTCCGCAAATTCCTGGATCGAGACTGCCGAAACTATCAGAATGGACGTGAGGGAATGAAGTGAAAAAACAGGGGAAAATACGTTTTCACCCAAAAAACTGAGCACAAAGAGCGTGGACCAAAAAAAAAAAAAATCTCACCGCACTGCATGTGTGCATCAGCACACATCAGGTAATTAACACACGCAATCCAGCTACACACGCATAAATGCAGACATGAGGTCGGCCACTTGTGTAGGTTGTATACAGAGGCCGCAAAGACCCTGCAAGTGTAATTAGCAAACATCTAACCAAGCTAGCTCCAAAACAGAAGCAGCTTCAACAACATCAGGATGGTGATAAGGCCACGTGACTTTTCAAACATCAGGAAAGAGGAAGCAGCAGCTGGCAGGACCAGGTGAACGCTCACGACCTGAAGCTGATTCTCTGTGTGTGTTTAGGTGTCTCACCTTCATCTGCCAGCTCTGTTTTACAGACCACCAAAAAAAAAAAAAATCTGCAGTTTCCTGTTCAGATGTGAGTGAGGCTGCAGGTGAGGCTCTTACCTGGATGCCTAAGTTGAAGTAATACTGGAGGACTCTGCAGTCTACATGCGCGCGCACACACACACACACACACACACACACACAGACAGTGTAACATGAATCAAACTGATATACCAGGACACAAACAGTAAACACAATCTGTTGACCTCTGACCTCTGGGTAAATCATTTCCGTTAGGGTCATAAGAGTAAGGGGGCGGGGCTACCACAGTGCAGAGAGGCTCACCCAACTCGTTAACCAACCAGGAAGAAGCAGCTGGGATTGCCATGGCAACTGAAAGAAGAAAACACTGTGTCAGTATGGTCCAGCTGCAGCAGTCCTTAGAGACAC
>VUQK01015571.1:0-13558 GCA_015106715.1 Bujurquina vittata
CGGGGGGGGGGTTTACCCCCCCCCCCCCCCCCCCGGTGGGGTTGTCGGACAACTTGGTGCTCTTCGGAGCAGCAATTAAATAAACACGGCCTCGCTACACTCGGTTTAAATAGAAAATGGGTAATTTTTAATGTGTATCTGTCCCACAAAGATAAATGATTATCATTGTTCACTAACCACTGTATACAGTACATTTATAGCTCAGTGCTGCCAGAGGTGTTCTTCTATTCTTCTGTTTTCCCAGTGCTCCAATTCTTCTTCCCCTTCTTCAGGATTGGGGGGGGGGGCAGGAGGCTCATGGAGAGCTATTTCAGCATAAAACCACAATACTGAACCAATAAAAGTGCCAAGTGCTCAATGCAGGTCCATCTTTTTTCCAAACCGGCACTGAGTGCAATCAGAACGCCTTATCTGATCATTACATTTCGTGCTCTTGTAGCCACTTTGGTGGGAGTCATAGATCGGATTGATTGGAGGGGAACTGGTCCATTTAATTGCAGAAAGACTCTGAGGAGTGTGTTGATGCTGTTGCCAAGCTCAGAGTAGGTTTATAATCTTTCCTTTTTTAGATTTGCTAGAGAAACTTACAATCAAGTGATTGTGCAAAGGAAAAAAAACCCTAAATAAATAAACAAAAAGATTACACACATATTTTTTAATAATCTCTTGTGATAGAATTAGACCTTGGCAGCAGTGGGGCTTAACTTGTGGGTGTGTTGTCTTGAATTTATTATAAATTGCCTAAATTTAAGTGCATTGTAATAAATGGGAGTTCATTTCTTGCCACATAATCACAAATCTCGGCTCCGAAGTTATTTATGGGGTTCGTTGTAAATGTAAGAATCTGCAAAGCTGATTGTATCCTTTCCCTTCAGCTTTAAGAACTCTTTCAGAACAACTTTTCCATGGCATGCAAAGTGTTTCACATCTCCTGTACGGCATATCTGCTTGTGCTTGTTCTCGAGCGTGCATTCAAGTGCTTTGTTTATCGACACACACTTCACAGCTCTGTGCACAGGGGCTTCTCGCCGTCAATCCCCAAAAACCTCCTGGGTAACCTAAACCCTCTGGCTCTGATAAAACATAATTAAACGCAATAAAAGCGTGACCTACTTTTACACAATCGCAGCTGAAGACAAAAGGTTCTGAGAGCACACGCGGCGTCTTTGAGGATTAACGCACGTGGACTTTCTGTCTGCCCTGCGCTGGGACGCCTATCAGCCGTCTCTTCCTGGCACACATCCCACATTTTCACACGGGTCTCCCACCTCGCCAAGGCCTCAGGTCACAGCTCATTTGCAGAGGCCTTTTTTGTTTCCCACTGTGTCCCCCTGCAATGTTTTGATGGGCCGGGAGTCACAGGCACTCTCATGTGTTCTCCCAGCCAACCAGCTCGCTTGTACCAGAACCTGAACTCATATAGGAGGGAGATGATTATTATGAGGACTCTGATGCATCAGTACTATCCATCCATTCACTACTATTGCTGATAAATATGATTTGGCCCAGGTTATTAAAGATACCACCGTGCCAGTGCACTCATGCATGTGGGAGTTGCTTAAAACAAAAAAAAATAAAATAAAAAAATCTTGCTCCTACCCCAACTGTAAAGGCCTGTCTCTCTCGAGGGGTGATTCAGTTGCACGTGGGAGGCTTGCTTTAAAATCTGTCAGGGACTTGAAACCGGCTAATCCATTCCTATCAGTGCAGAAAGCCAAAGACAGGCAAAAATGACAAGTGAGAGACATAAGGGCCTAACAAAACATCACTCTCATCCCACTCGGCCTTTTATTAATGAGCACATCAGGTCGAAACGTGAGACGACACTTTCCAGAAGCTGCTGAGGCAGATTTTCTCAGTCCAATAAGCGTCTCCTGGTGATTCATTACAGAGGCTCCTCACCTGTCTGCCCACTCAGGAGGCATAAACACACACCCGAAGCTTTCGGTAATTCCGACCCAGCTTATTTTCCCAGACCACTCGGCCAGCTAAAGCGAAGCTGTCACTTCTGGATGAGGGCTGAGGCCGTTAGCGCCGTGGGTCACTGTTAGGAAAGGCCGTCTGCAAAGCCAATTAGCCTCTCCGAGCACCATAAAAACAGACCGAGCCTGCCACTCGAGGGGGGTGGGGGTGGGTTTGGGGGAGAACTTTCCTGGCTCAGATTCCGCTTGGAGGAATTTTTTTCCAATACGACAATTTGGAACTATAGGTGGTTAAATTTTAAAAAATAAAGAGTAAAGAAGAAGAAAACTTAAATCTAATCTCTTCCCTCCAGAAATATTTGTTCTGCTGAGAAAAACAAAAGTGATCAGATTTCTGTCTGACTCCATTTTTTCGTGACACACATCTCTGAGAAGACCGAAGGGAATTGCGGGGCAGACACATAAGCTCTCTCTGACAGGAAAATTACCCACGGAGGTCTTAATATTTATGCGCTGTTTACCAGTAGGGGAAGTGCTGGAGCGTGTGGCAAAGGCTTTGGCTCACCCAAAGCTAAACGGCTATGAGGGAAGGTCCCAAACAAACACCTGTCAGATGAAAAAGTAAACAAGGTGCACTTTGGAAGCACGGTGTTCTCTTGAATCCCTTTATTTATTAGCGGACGCGACTCTGCCCTAATACAACATCGGGACAGCTCGTTCATGTTGGAAATAGCAGCTTGAAAAACAAGCTCAGCACTAAATGAACCTAAAGTCAAAATTCTTCATGAATTTTAACAGAACTTGTTCGGAAACAGAGATTTTAAGAGGCATGGATTGAAGATCTGTTGTACAGTATTTGAAGTATCTCTTTAGCTTTCTTGTTTGCCAACTTCTCCCCACCGATGACACCCTCCGGGCTGAAGGCTGTTGACGTCTCTTTTCTTTAAATGGTGGGTCATCTGTGCTGGTGGTTATGCTTAGCTTGTGCCATACAAGATCATATCCAGTTTTCCTCCTTACTGTGTCGGGTGTCTGTGGCTCAGAAGAATCACGAATTAGGAGACATGAGTTTTTATAAAGTAGTGATAAAGTAGAGTGAGATTTCATTCGTAACTTTTGTGCAGTTTTTGCCCAAAATGCCACGTCAGTGTCCCAAAAAGCTTTGTGTACAAAGATATAAACTATTTAACTAACTGCTGTTTATTGGTAATATATTTGTTTCCAGTAGCTGAGTGAAAACAGTGTTGGGCAATGGTTGCAACATTGCTGGCTGCACCACAGGAAGTATTTATCTTAGCTAGAGGTCACAGGTCAAATAGAAAGAATAGTTTAATTGTTCACCACTGGATGGAAGTGTAAACACTCAAACCTGTCTCCTCCCCTGCTTTTTTTTTTTTACCACTTTCCCTTTATCACTTAATGAGTTGTGCGTTTTGTGATTATAGAAAGGTAGGGGTGGACTGCTGCACAAACACACTGGAGCCTTATTCAGTCAAGAAACTGTGGCTAATCAAAGTCAAACTCCACATGGGTTCCTGAAGCACACTAGCTGAATGGCACGCTTTACTGGTACAAAGAAAAACAAAACAAAGCAGGGCTTGCCCTGGAGGCGCTTGCCCATCCGCCCGACCACCCGTGCTGACCGGACAAGCAGAGGTGTGCCACCTACAGTCATCGCCCTTCCTCTCTCCCACTTGCACATAAAAGCTTTGAGGCACATAGCGACCTACTGATGTTTTGACAACAATCCCAGTGTGATACGCCGGGCACAGCCGAGACTTTTACGCTCTTTCCTGTCCCCCCACCCCCGCATCAGCTCACAGCCTCACAGTTTTGCGTGTTCGCTCTACGAAACTGGAAACATGTTAGCCATCGTTGCTCTCGACCTCTGACCGGCAGCCTGCTCACTGGGGATCTCTTAATAATTTCAACCTTTTGTCAGTTCATTTAAAATTCAGAAGTTACCACGAGAGGCACATGAACAGCTGATGATTATGTTTTTCCTTTTCCCTCAACTGCCCACATCCAGCCATTTGCCACGATTAGCAAATGGAGAACATTAAACAGGTGATGAGAGAGATTCAGCTCTAACCCACAAAGTCGGGTTTTAGAAGAAAATCATGTATGTTATTTCAATCGAAAACTGCAGGGCCTTGCAGTTTGGAGTCTAGTGATGAAACCCATCCTCCGCTGATGGCTGAAACACTGAGTGCTTATATGAATATTCCACGAGATGTTACATGCGTGTAAAGCAGTTTTGGCATTTTCCCCTCCAGTTGTAGGAGCTTGTGCATTTTCACTGCATAGATTAAAGTTTTAATAAACTTTTCTGTAAAATGAAGCTTTGCAGCGAAGCTTAACATGCGGGGTGCCCTTGTCCGTCGTGCACGCTCTCATATTGCACAGAACCTTGTTAAGAGCCTCCTCCCTGCTCGGCTAATTGTGTAATTATTTTCAGGTGAGCGGCATAACTCGCTGCTGTTTTATGAGCTCTCGGGGAAGTTCTCAGAAGCTTGAATGCTGATTGCCGCCGTCCCCTCGCTGATTCTGCCGAGTGTCTGATAGAGAACAGGAGAAGTGAAAGAAAATAAAACTTTCAATTTTCACGAGCCGCTCAGTGACAGTGGAACAAGCTATAAAAAAAACAACATCTGACGCACCTTGTAAAGCTGCTTTGGCTAACATGTTAGCCAACAGTTAACTGTTATAGGTTCAGCAGACAGGGCAATGTTAGCATGCATTTGGAGTCATAGTTGACTACCATAGAGTGTATATAAAAAATGGACTTAGTTTGTGGGCCCAAAAAGTGAAGTAAAGTTCCTTTCCTTTTGTTTTTGTCCATCCCAAATAGAAACGCACTGAACGACCAGCCAGGGACCAAAATCATCTGAATGTTTGTAAATCCTGTTTGTAGACATTTTTTTTGAATATTTTAAGCTCTTGTTGGTCCTCAAGCAATCTTGGACAAATTATTTTGTGTAGAACCAGCTCTATCTAATATTCACACCTCAACGGGCTATCCAGGATTGCCCTGGGCCATCTGGTCCAACCTAGAAACCCTGCTGGAGATCCCTTTCCTCCTTGAGTCCCTGTGAAATTCTCTGCAACAGTTCTGCCAGATCCCCTCTCATAGCCAGATGAAAGTCTGCTACCAGTAAGTAGGCCATAAAACCACAGGAAGAAGAGGAAAAAGGGCCTTGGTATTCAATGCCAAAATGCAACTACTCCCTTTCTCTCTGTGCCTCCACTGTCCACACACCCAGTGCATCCTCCCCACGGAGCACACCCACCCTCAAATGCAGACAAATAGGTCAGGAGGCCAGGAAGCGCCGCTGTAGTGAAAGGCCTGGAGTCCAGGGTGGTGGGTACAGATGAAGACAAAAGAAGCTTCACATTGTGAGTTGAGCAGCGGGTTGTTGGTGAGGTGTTGCTGCAATTGCCTTCCATCATAACTCCACCCAGGAAAAGTCAGACCTTCTGACCTAACATTCGAATAAAGGTGTGTGTGAGTGTGTGTTTGTGTGGGCGGCAGGATTTACAGAGCCAAAAAGGAAGCTCCCAACAGCTGTTCCTCTCATCGCCTTTAACTGACAAGAGGAATCAACCTCCGTCTCTCCTTTCCCTCCTTCTCTCCCTCTTTCTTTCTCTCTTCTTTATTCTTTCTTCATCTGCCTCCTCTGTGCAATCAGAGTGGATCAAACGTGAGCGCCTTGACCTGTCCGGTCACAAAAAGGATGCTCCTGAGGAAGGGAGGACGGTGTGTGCGTAGTGTAGCTTAATTTCAGGAAGTGTGTCTGTGTATGTGTGTGTGTGTTCTTCGTCTGTATCCTCTATCATCATTTCCTCCAGCTAGTAGACTCCTGGGCTACATCAGGGATGATTGCAGCCACACTGATTGTCATGATGGAACTATATAACTGCATTTCCTGTCTGAATTTAAAAGTTTTGAATTACACGGCTGGAGACCCTTTGAGCTCGACTGCTGCAAACTTTAAAGAGAAGTAATTCCCCTCTTTTGCGTTTGTGCTACTTAAGAAGTCTCCTTGAGTGAATCTGCACTCAGAGTCTCTGCCCCTGGCTCCTTAGACATTTGCTGTGAAGTTCAAGATTATAAAGAGCTCTGCCAGGAGAGAAAATCTCTGTGGGACGTGAGTTATAGTAAGTGAAATGCTGAGGCTGCAGACTCAGCTCTACAATACCGTCACTCTTTATCTAATATAACTGGTGATTAGCGCATTAGCCGGTGAGTGACGCTGAGTAACAGGTGACGCTTTGTCAGCTTCCCGGTTGTTAGAGAACACTGTTGTTTTCCAATGGTGCCGCTTTCTCTGACATCATTTACCGGACTGGGTCTACTAAGAGGCAGTGAGTTGGCATGGGGGCCGCTCAGAAGCCTCTGCCAAGAAGTACACGGCAGTCGAGTGGAAGACTGTCAACACCTATGATGATCTGAGCTTGCTCGGCAGCCTGTGGCACAGTAGAGGTACAGTTAGAGAAACCTAATGTTTACCAGCGAGGTTATCTTAAAGTGCCGCTCAAGGAATGATTAAGTGATAGTTGACAAATGTCTTGAATCATTAAGCCATGGGTTATGTGCCAGATAACCAGGGTTTAAAGTGAGGTCGGTGTCATTAGCCCAGTTACCTACTGCACTGTTGTTATTGTCAACAAAGATTCCAATCTCGGCCTGTTTTCATGGCTCTATTGTTGGTTCAGATAAGCGACATGTGGAAGCGATTACTGCCTATCTCAATTGTGAAGCCAGGTGTTGCTCATTTTTACTGCCACACAAGAGTGCAGAACAATGTTGGGGAACCACAGGTCCCATGAAACATCTGCTACTAAGCACATGGCCTGCGGATAAAAACATGATGTCATGATGGTGTCTTTTTGGAGGAGTTGGCATTCATTAAAAACTTTCAGATGTCTTTTTCTTATGTTCCTTTTAGGGGTTGCTGCAGCGAATCATTTGCATCTACCTCTCCTCCTTTACTATAGTCATAAATCATCTGTGTGGCCTTCCTCCTGCCTGGCAGCTCCGTATTCAGCATCCTTTGTCCAGTATACCCACCATCCATCCTCTGCACATGTCCAAACCATCACCTCTCTAACTTTATCTCCAAACCGCTCAACCTGAGCTTCCCCTCTGATTTATTAATTTTTAATGTTGTCCATTCTGGTCACTCCTAGTGAAAATCTTACCACCTCCAGCTCCGCCTCCTGTCTTTTTGTCAGTGCCACTGTCTTCAAGCCATCCACCCCAGCAGGTCTCACTGCTGCCCTTCTGTTTCATGTCTCCATCCCAAAAAGTATTTAGCAATGCTTTACTCATTTATGAACAGCAGAGCAAACCGGCACATGTCCCTAATTCTTGTTTAAGTCATGCAGTAAATCACTCTTTTAGAAATAAATGCGGAAAAAATAGTTTTATAGGATGTCAGAGGGTCATCAGTTGCTCTTGGAACAAGGGAAAATATCCCGCTAGTTTTATGAATTTGAAGCACTGCAGCCAAGAGCGCTGGCTGTCTTTGACTCTTGACTTCACTTGCGCGTGGGCCAACCAGTAGTGTTATAAAAGCTGTGGTTAAAGGCATTAACAGTATGCCAGGGGTGTTGAATGCAAAAGTGGGCTCAAGCTGTGGTTCACTAAGCTGTGTTTTGGACTTATAGATCATCACAATGATGATTTTGGATAAATTCCTCTTTTTTCCCATCCTAATCATTAGCAATGCAAACATGCAGCTTAGAAATCAGACAGTCTTTGAACGCATCTCCACGTGCCTCTGGAAGAGCACTCTGGATGTTTTCAAACTCTTAAAAAGAGCTGCCAAACTTTTCACTTTTGATAAAGTTTTACGGTTTCCAAAGAAAGGGGGGAAGGGACATCTCAGATGTTACACATTTCAGTCTTTCTGGAGCGGAAGCCTTTTGATCTGCAGCCTTCTGCCTGCCACTCCAAGCATATTGATCAGCTGGAGTGAGGTTTTATCCAAACAGAAGGCTGACCTCTTTTTGGATACTCAGGGGTTACTGCCTGCTGCTGCTGCAGCTTCTGTGGACTGAGAGCTAAACTGCAAATCAGAGAGGCTTTCAACACCCACAGTGGGAACTGCTAAATGCCCCATTCAGTTCAATTTAGCTCGCGTTCACCCTTCAGTCCTGACTCCTTAAGCTGTACAATATTAATTTCTGTTCTATATTTATTCTGTTCTTTTCTGTTTTTGTCCCATTGTATCAGTTAATCCCGTTACTGAGGTGCGCATGATCAGGAAGGAAGAGTTTAGTGTGTCATACCCTGATTATGATGTGGGAGAACGACATGTTACCTTGCGTCACTGTTTGGGGAAGTTGCTTCCCTTAAACACACCCTGGCTTTCTTCCATATCTTGCATGTTAATGACTAATGCCTGCGCAGGCTTGTGATGCAGGAAGGCTCTTATTCTGGGACATCCAGGCGGTCATGAAAGGCGCTGATATGGAGGCCTGAGCAATTCCCGGCATTGCCATGACCAGCTGTGGAAGGGCACGGGCGTGTTTCAGGATCTGGGAAGTGAAACTTTACGGAATAGCTGTAGAATATAAAGAGGTCAGGAAGTCAGTCACAATTGCTTTGAGGAAACGTGGCCACTGCACTGTGACTCAGCAAAACCTAGTGGGGTGATTGAGAAATGTTACAGAGAGATCATTCAGAATTCCAGGCCTTTCAAGATTATAGTGGAGTCTATCTTTCATAAGAAAATTACACTCCATTTGATAAGCTTATCTTCTTTATACATGCTCTTTTAAGGTATTGTTACTCAAATGACATTAACTTTGATTTCTGCAACTTCAAAGTAAAAGTTGGAGGTCCTCCGAGTTTCAGTAGCAGACTTCAGAGGTCCAGAGCTTATGTGGAGTGAAAGGTGATCCATTTGCTGTAGGAGATTTGGTTAGTCAAGGAAATTAACCTGCTGGGGAGTTCCCTTGATCTGCTGCCTCTGCTTTAGCCTGTAATGAGCCTTGGCAATATGAGAGTTCTGTGCCTGTGTATTTTAAATGTATCTGTTTCACCCCTGCGTGTGGACTGTGGAGAGAAGGATTTGGGCTTGAGATGGTAAGATAGGGTGGGTGATGGAGCAGGAAAGAAAACGGAGGAACTCTGGGAAAAATCTGGGTGACTGGTTATACTCATTAGGGGGTGCCCTCTTTGGCTCTGGATGTCAAGGTGACGACCCCTTTTCTGCCCTTAGTGCAGATGCCATTGAGCCCAATGGGGTCTCGTAGCTAAGAGGTCAGAAAACTGTAGGTGACCGATGATAATGTATAAGCCACAAAGGCGCTTTGGCTTGGGAAAAACTTTTTTGGAGCGGTCCATGTCTGTGTCCAACTGCGTGAGAGACAAAGAAAAACAGACACAAGAGGAAAACGTGCACAGGCACACACTGCTGGACTGGGCCTGGATGTAAAGCAAATCAGGCGTACCAGCATCCCTTTTTAGCCCAGTCACAGTACGCAGATAAATCAATCTTCATCTGTATGGCACAGACTGCAAAGGGACTCGCGAGAACAGAGAATTGCAGATCTGGAGATGATCGCCTGTTTCAGTGGTTTGTTCTCTCTTTGATGAGTTGACAATATGCTTAGCATCACTCCAAGGACCGGGCATTGAGTTCATCAAGTCTGGATTAATACAACCAAAACAACAGACATCCTACCATCTGTTGGTTTTGATGGTGAAAGGAAAGCCTCTAGATTGGCTATGGCTCGGGAAAGTATTATTTGATTTAGCAGTAAATTGAAATTAGAGACAGACATGTACACATACCGAGCAATTCTTCCCGATTCATGCATCGCTGTTGCACCAGTGAAGAGAAGCTAAGCAACTGGTCAGATATAAAGTGGGGCAGCTGCTCAGCTGCCATCCCAACCAAGGTCAGCCAGGCCTCCGTCTCTATCACTTGGCTTTATATTGCCATGGCCCACAGAAGACCCCTGCATGGGAGAGAGAGAGAGAGCTTTTCTTGAGCTGTGAAGGAAATGCTGAACTGGGCTTTTTCAGTGGGCTAATTTAAGAGAACCCTGTTGTTTTAACACCATTCCAAGGCTCTGTACTGTTTTTTGGGGGGTGGGAGTGGGTGGGAGAACAGACAGAGAGATTCCTAACCCACCACCCTTGGGATACCAGTCTGCATTCCTGCTTTTGGCTTGACCACGGCAGGACCCCTGCAGTAAGCTTGAGTGAGAGTAGACTCTCCTCATTGCACCGAGTATGCATTTCAAAGTGTTTATTTAACAGTTTGATAATATTAAAAACACTCAGAGATTATTTCCACCTAGCTGCGCTTATGCCCAGTTTCAGTAGGTACAAAGAAAGTGGAACATTTCAGAAGTTTAAAAAGCTATAAATATGTGTGATGTTTGGCTTGAGCACTGGTTCCCCGTAGGAAGCGTTTCTTCTATCAGTATAGAACCAGCTTCAGCTTTTTGCTGCCATGCACCACCACAGGCTTGCAATCTACCAGATACCTATCTGGTATCTGGTAGAAGGCCTACAATCTACCAGATACCTATCTGGTAGATTGTAGGCCTTTTGGCATTTTGCCTTTTGCCATTTGGCCTTTTGGCATTTTGCTTTCATTGCCTGCAAATATGACTATGATGATATATATGATGATATAGAGACATGTAAATGGGATATTTTATCATGAATTGCTCTGAATATTTACTTAGGAGAAGTTTTTTAAAATTGAGGCAAAGGTTAATTTTGTGATTGCTTTGATTGCTAGCATATTGCAGTGGTTGTAGTTTAAATGGAGGTGACGGATTCTCCTGCGGTGAAATGGTAAAACTTTGCCTTCTAAGTCAAAGTTGCAAAGACGTTTTAATTTTTATTTTGTTGGTGAACCTTCTCCATTTCCGTTTTTAAGTTTTACTGCTGCAATTAGTAAACATTTTGCTAGCACTTAGTGAGTATTTGCAGACAAACGTGAAAAACTACAAGCAACCAAAGCAGTGACTGGCACGTTTTTGGTGCAACACCTTCTTTGCAACTGACTTCATCCAGTGAGTTCCAGCAACCTCAAGGAAACACTGCCAACCATTCAGGGAATACATATTTTCCCCTCATAACCAGTGGCTGTATCACATCCAATATGGCGGAAAGCTCTTGAGCACCATGCACATGGTGTCACAAGAGAAACCTCAATAGAAGCCTTTAGGAAAACAACTGCAGTGCTAACCTGATCTAAGATCTCTGTAAACATTTTGCTGATGAATTTAAAGTCTCAGTCATTAGTTTCGAGTTTTACTGAGTACAATGAAAATGAAGGTTAAGTAGGGTATGCTTTCACGTTAGTTTAGCGCCACCACAACTGGATGGATTTCCATTATATTTTATATGTTTTCCACTGGATGGCTGACTTATTATGTAGCATGCATTATTGTAATTTAGGTAAAGCCAAAATATGTGCAAATCAAGACAATCCAATCCAATTGCACACAAGTTCAGATAATTTTGGGAGAATAATTTGGGGGTATGCAGAGAAACGGGGTGCAGGATGGATCACTCATCCTGATGCCCACTTGCTGGTGGTGAATGCGTGACACATTTAGAAGCTATTCTCACATTGTTAAAGACCAACTTATGTCTAATTCGAAAGGAGTCCTTCATTTGTCTTCTCATCTACACCTCAGAACATTTTTAAATAGATTCAAGTGCAGCACATGTATGAAAAAGAACTGTGCTGTATATAGATAGAGAGCTGGATAGCTGATCTAAAGCTCTAGAGGCTTTTGTTGCCTGCTGAGCTCGTCAGTGAGTCAATGGGATGGTGGGTTTTCCCAAAGGAAGGAAGTTTGACGTGTTCTTAGTCTTCCTGGATCTTTTGCTTCTCTCTCAGTGTGTGAATTTGCAGTTTAGCATCAGATGCAAACTCAGCACAACTTCATTCTATTTGCCAAATTATCATTATTCCTTCTTTCTGGTCTCATCTTGTCTTCTTGTGCTCCTCGGCCTGCTGGCACAGACGTCCCCTTCAGTAAAACATAGATGAGTGGTTTTGTCACATTGTAAAGTCATCAGAAGGTGGGCGAAGCAAGTCAGGGCTCCTCAGCTTGCTCCCTTGTCTGACTCGTTTCCACCGGCTTGTTATGACTCTTAACAGTCGCGTCCTGCCCACTCATCCCGTGGGTAGAGGTGCAGAAAAGCAGAGAGGGGGAGAAAAGATGGAATAAGGGATCTGGAGGGACTGGGAGACCACAGGGTAACAGATACAAATGTTAGATGGTGCATGTGAAGCAGAAGGAGTCAAATGTGACTCTCTAACAGATGAGAGTGACAGATTAGAAAGAGAAAGTGCTTGTGTCACTGCAGCGTCAACCTCAAATGGAGACTGTGGGCTTGAATGACCCTGAAGTTTTGGATGAATTCCCATGATGGTTTCATCATGACTTTAATTTCTGACTCTCCAGGAAAATGACCATAAATCCTTATTTTCCTTTACTTCAGGTGACTACACTATGACCTTTCAGCAGTGACAGCCTCTATGGTTCTACTCCCATGCCGAGCTCACTAATGCCAACACTTGTTTCACGTCTTCTCGTAAGAAAAAAAAAAAAGCAAGTTCACTTCGGTCCAAAATCAAAAGGGCCTGAAGAGGCAACAAGCTGCTTAAGCAATGGAGTGCTCCATTAATTTGCAGTAAAATGAAACATTCTTACAGCCAACATCTTCCCCACTAATGGTCAGCTATAAAAGGGTTTATGTATTCATGTTTTATATCGCCTGTCGGCGTCAAGTGTGGAATGAAACAATTTAGACCTTTGCACGGAACATAGTATGTGCGGTATCCACGAAGAACCATTTATTGGGGGTATAAAAACATGTTTTCAACTTTCATGGCTGCTAATAGTGGTATTGTGGTAGTACTAAGTGGTAAACAGTGTCTCACTGTATTCAGTTACAATGTTGCATTATGATGTAACTGCTACAGAATTTTGAAGTCACTCAATTTGAAATAAACTAGGGCTTTGCATTGGGTGTATTTTGAAAACTTCCCTCAGCTCAGCGTGTTCTGCTCGGTTAGAAGAGGAAACAAGGACTGAAAACAGAGGAATGGAGCTAGTCTGGCTTCACCTACACAGATATACACAATATATTACAGATACTGTATATTCTAAATGAAAACAGTAAAGACATTACATATTAACTTTTCAGCAAGGATGTAGTCTGGCCACACTTACAGAGGCCTAGAGCTTGGTGTCACTGCCAGGTGTGCGGGAAAAATGAGTTTTCCCTGACCAATTGCGAGTGGTTGCTGCTAGTTGTTGTGAAATCAGTTGCTAAAGCACCAGTCACGCAGTCCTAGGGACCACTGCTGCTGGAGGTTGGTGGAGGCGGCTGATAGTTCTTAGAGTTAAACTGGTTCCACCTAAAACCTCCTTGTGAGTTCTTTGGTCTCTTGCAGGTAGCTTCAGTTGCATATAGTTTGCATGGAAGACAGCAACTTAACTGCAAACAGTTGCAAGCTACTTGCCAAGCGATACCAAAACTACAAAAAGAATGACAGAGACCTTCAAAGTGAAAGTTGAGCCTTTTGAAATGTGTTTGCTTCATAACACTTTTATTTTGAAGAAAAATGGAAGGCAAAGGTTCTCAG
>VUQK01015572.1:0-12151 GCA_015106715.1 Bujurquina vittata
CAATTTTTTTAAATATATTCTAAGAATGTTTTATTGATTGTTTTTTTTTTTTTTTTTTTTAAAACCATGAAGGTCACATTCTCTTTGAAGAATTGCTACTCAAACGAGGAGGCAAAAGTGTCTCTGTATTGATTTAGAAGCACTTGTTTGTTTTATGAACAAAAATATATAATACAATACTCCAGACAAAACTAGTCATACATTTCATCAGAAAAGCCAACACTTTAAAAAATACATAAAAAAAGGAAACCCAAGCATAATCTCACAGCAAATCCTGCTCTAGCAAAACCACCTCAGCATGCGCACCGTCTCTATATCCATCTCGTGCACTTTTGTCCGTGTATATAGAATTGGTTTCTGATGAATTATTTTCTATGAGATTTAAGATATTTAAGAATAAACTAAGTCTATGTAAAAGAAAGTTGTATGGGAAAAACTGACCTCTCAATGTTAATACTCAGTATCTGAGTTTAGAAATGTCCTCCTTTTGTTTTTAAATGCCTTTTACTGTCGACTTCATAAAGTATGCAGACTCGCCGTGTGTTGTGAGACTTATCCTGTCATATCAGAAATAGAAATGCACTACCCATTGTAACGTTTGGCCTGCCAGAATAGAATTTGTCACTTACATTGTCATTATAATAGAAGTGCTTGTTCAGACAGAAAAGAACCTGAATTTAAAAAAAGTGACTTCCTCAGAGAAACAAAGAAAAATATTAATGTGATACGCCTTCTAGTTGAATGGCAGGCTTTGAATAGTAAACTAAGGCAATGGTAGACATCAAAGATGATGCATGAACCTCATAGCTTTGCACAGGGCCATTGGAGTTATTGCCAGGGTCTGGGACAAAATGGGATATTTTGGGTTCAGCTTATGAGTTATAAAACAGTGGCCCACAATTGATCATACAATACAAGCTCCTTTGAGCCACCTTGGATGCTAGCAGCCAGTGGCCCTGGCTTTATAGTTATTGGAAAGGGATTTGTAACAGTATCACAAAAAATAATCATCCCACATTAAACTGAGAGAACATTGGTCTAGGTTAATTGCTGTACAACATGTGCATTTGCTGGTGGTGTGTCTTAGGAGCAGCTCGAGCTTTTCAGTGTCAGTGAGATGGTGTGTATCACAGGCCGCCATAGGCCACCTTCTCTGTCGCCATCAGTAGCAGATGTACTGCCCTAAACGAGCTAGCTGGCTTCGTTTTGGCTCACCAGGCGCCTGCTGGAATATTCACCTGTGGTACTGTGACAAAACCTAAAGCCAGTTTTCAATTTTTTCTACATTGACACAGATTCCAATAAATGTATTTTTTCACCATGCAACGGATGAGTGCATCTTTGGCTTTGTGTTTGTGCGTCTGCCGGCTGTGTGTATGAATGTGCGTTTAACATATGTGATGATGAATGCAAATGATGGCAAAAGGCCTGTTTTTTTTCTTCTCCTTCTTAATTCTCTTTTATAACTTCTGCCAGCGTGATGAAAATTGAGATGTCTTTTGGACTCACCAAAGGGGAGGAATTCAAGTGATAACAGGCTTGACTGCTGCTGCTACTGCTGTGTATGTGTGGGTGGGTGTGTGTGTGTGTGGTGCATGCCCACACTTTGTCCACATACATGCACAGGTATGTGCACAAGTCTTGCAGGAAATTAGACACTGTGTCTTCCTTGCATCACAAATCGCACCCTGATTTGACAGGCTGTGAAACGCCTGAACACATTTAATATGCAGCTAGATTTTTTTTTTTTCCTTTCCAAGGCCACACAGCTTTCTCCTCTCAGCCTCACAACCATCAGATTATTCGTGTGACTGAAAGCCATGTGAAATATCAACCCCCCATCTCCTTCTCTGTCTGCTGTGAAGACCCAGGCTTAACATGAGCACTGCAGGGTGTATGAAAGGTGTGTCACGGATGCCTCAAACCTCCATCTTTCAAGGAAACCAAATGATTTTTGTGTGATGCCAAATGAGTAGCTGTGGTCCTTATATATGATGCCATTAGTCACTGAGCTCTGTCTGTGAACAAAAGTGTTTTTGGAAAAAAGTGCTCAATGCAGTGTCCATAAAACACATGGATGCTTCACCATGAGGTTGCAAGACTGAACGCTGTGCTAGGTGAGGCCGCCGTGGTTTGGCAAATAGAGAAATTGGCCCAGGGAGGCAGCTGTTTCATTAAAAATTAATCTGATTTTAGCAACACAGATGTGTGTTTATGATACAATTAACAGTGTTTTAATTTCCTGTTGTAATAAATAGGCCTGTAAATAGGAGTATTAGCCAAAGAAGAAGTGGGGGAGATGTGATGAGAATTGCTTATGTGACTCATGTATGGTAATGAAACCATGCATACAGTTTGATCTGATTTTACTGAGGGGCTCCAATCATGATGCAAGGGCTGTACATATGATCAGGGGCATGATTTGTAAGTCTCTTTGTAGGCCGAGCTCTTTAACACTTGTAAAATTGCTGTTATCATTTGTTATCTCTCATGTAGATCTAACAATGTATGGCACGTAAACAATGTTCCTCTGGTGTATAGAGACTTGTATTACTTTGTCTTACTTAATCAAGATTGTCTTTGATTTCTCTCAGACCATGTTATACCGTTTATATGCCTTTGGCTTCCTCCCTGACTCCCCACACGTTTAGCAGCCCTCCCTCCTCCTCCAGCTCCTGTCTTGTCAGACAAGACTTGTGATAGAAGGCTGTGATCGTCATGCTAATGTTGTCCTTGGCTTAAATAACATGCTAGAGATTCACAGGGTGGGAGAGCGAGGGCAAGCAGCAGAGAGAAGACAGGGTGGGGGTGGACTGAGGGGAAGCAGGATGGATAGTTTGAGGCTTATGGAAAAAAGGAAACAGGGAGGGAGGTGAGATCAAAGAGGAAGAGAAGACAGAAAGAGGTGGGCAAAACTTCTTATTAGATATCATCACTTGGTTTCTTGGAAGCTGCATTTCTAATGGCTGTCCATGAAATTTCTTTGTGTGTGTGTGTGTGTGCTGGGGGGGGGGGGCCTCAACCTTGCCGTAGTGGAAGGTAACCACATAAATGTACTTGAGTGCCAAAGTCACGACCACTGGTTTTAAACATGCAAACCAATTCTTCCATCTTAGCGAATAAAACTCCACCAATAAACACTGTAGTGTAGCCTATAAATGTGGAAGGACTCAGAATACAGTGAGGCTTGATGATGTCACAGTGATGTCACTAGCAAATATATTGACTTATTCATGAAAAGTCTGGATTAGAAAGCGAGGAAGTGAATGTGCACGATGAGTCTTTAATATACTAGTGAGTGATTAACGAAGAGCCTCCAGGTGACACTAGCGGCAAAAATATTGGGTGGCCAGGAGATACTGAATCTGCAGCTGATGATACTGGGAATGCTGTGAGGCACAGATAAACTTGTTAATGTGCAGGTGAAGTTTTAGATAATGACCAAAAAGTGTGCCATTGCAAATGAACATTTCATTTACCATTTTGCTGCGGTTTTAAAAGAAGCAAAGAAAAATGAAAGACTGTTGTAAGATTTGAGAGCAGTGACAAAACACAGATGTTGTTACATTCTTGCACTTTAAAATCAAATCGCTTCCTGTTAATGCTGAATCATTAGAAAAACCTATTTCTTACATAATTAGTAGAGATAAGAAGTATGTCTCTTCAGTGTCTCTTCTGTAAACTCATTTAACCAAATTAACATGCATCGCATTATTTAGTAAGTTAAAATGAAATATTTCCCAGCAGCATCTTGCAGTTCCCTCATGCTCTTTGGTGCCATATTGAAAGTCTTATTAACTCATAGCTCCTACTCAATTTTCTCTTTTTCAGGTGTTATTAAATTGTGACCACAAGTTATAGATCATTTAGTCTTGCGTTGCTAAACCTTCCCCCAGTAACACTGAAGGGCTTTGTAATCTTGGCATGTGATGCTCAAACTTTAAACTTATCTTAAAGTCAACTCCACGGACAAGTTTTAGATTTATATGCTGTTTTCCTTTTAAGCTAATTGAGGCCTTTACTTTGTGCCAGACACCACTGCTAACAGCTAAGAGCTATAGCAGCATTAGCTGTTAGACACCACTGCTAACAGCTAAGAGCTATAGCAGCATTAGCTGTTAGACACCACTGCTAACAGCTAAGAGCTATAGCAGCATTAGCTGTTAGACACCACTGCTAACAGCTAAGAGCTATAGCAGCATTAGCTATAGCTCTTAGCTGGGTTAGAGCCTCTTTTGCTCACAGCTGGCTTAATTCTTCATAGAACAGATTAAAGAAGGTGCTGCATGCTTTCCTCTGAGCTTTTGGTCCATGTTAGCATGATAGCATCACACAGCTGCTGCAGATTTGTCAGCTGCACATCCGTGATGCAAATCTCTTATTTTGCCACGTCCCAAAGGTGCTCTATTGGATTGAGATCTGGTGACTGTCAAGGTCATTTAAGTACAGGGACTTCATTGCCATGTTTATGGAATCATTTTGGGATCATTTGAGTTTTGTGACATTATCCTGCTGGAAGCAGCCACCAAAAGATGGGTACACGGCGCTCATAAAGGGTTGGACATGGTCAGCAACAATAATCAGGTACAATATAAATGACTCTGAATTGGTACTAAGGGGTGGACCAAGTGTGACAATAAAATATCCCCCCACACAATTACTTCACCAGACAAAATGGATCTGTGCTTGTTGTTTATGCCAAATTCTTAACCATCCAAATGATGCAGTAGAAATTGTGACTCATCAGACATTTGATGTTTTTCCAGTCTTCTGTTGTCCAGTCTTGGATGAGACTGTAAATTGTAACCTCAGTTTCCACTTCTCAGCTGACAGGAACGCAGCTATATCACACCTGCTCCATCGTCCAGAGTATTGTGTTGGGAGATGTTCTTCTGCATACGTTGGTTATAACGAGAGGTTATTTGAGTTACTGTTGTCTCCTGTCAGTTTAGAGCAGTTTGGCTCTTCTTTTCTGACCTCTGGCATCAAAATGGCATTTTTCTCCAAAGAACTGCCGCTCACTGGATATTTTCTGTATTTCGGACCATTCCCTGTAAACCCCAGAGATTGCTGTGTGTAAAAAAAAACCCAGTAGATCAACAGTTTCTGAAATACAAACATGCCACATTCAAAGTCACTTAAATCACCTTCTTTCCCCATTCTGATGCTAAGCTTGAACTTCGGCAAGTTGCTGCAATGTGATTGGCTGATTAGATCTTTGCTTCACCAAACAGTTAAACAGGTGCACCTAACAAGGTGTTTATATAATTTAGAGTTTAACTCCATTAAATTGCTGCTTATTCTATGACTGTGTATAAAATAATAATAACAATACAATAATAATTCCACTTACTGTAGTCATTCTATTTTACAATACTTTTAATGCATTTTGTAGAGAATTTTCACACTGGCAATAAGACAGCACAGAAATCACAGGTTTTATTAAGATGAATAATCACTCAATCACATTTACTGCTTTTATTGTGCATGCTGCTAAATTTCACACACTCTTACTGGGACACTTAAAGAAATGAGCCATCACTAATGTGTGTATTTGCTACTTCTTGGATGTAGTAGTTCTTAGATGTTTTATCAGTAGGGGGAGACCTATACCAACATCACCTACAGGTAGGACTCGCTCAAAAGCAAAAATGAGAAGAAAACCAGAGAAGCTTAACACAAAGTGACTGCTTATCATTTTGCGGTCTTTTAAGCATGTTATCCTATAGGCCTCATTTGTCTGGCCTCAAAACAGCAGATGTAAGTTTTGTTGTTACTTGAGCAACCACAGCTGACACGTGAGGTTCTGACATTCAGACTCACTCACACTACTGTGCACCTCTCTTTTTCTTTTTTTTTGTACCTTTTAATTGGAAAAGTGCAAAAACGTCCTTTTGCATATCCAACAATTATTTTGTTTCTGTCCATAAATGCAGGTCACTCGCACATTCACCCTTCTCGTACCCCCGGTTTGTGTCTCCACTTCTCCTCTTCAACAGAAAACCAAAACAATATAAAACAGGCTAAAAAGCAATATGAGCTGAGTACTTATTAGGTTATTTGATACTTAATCCATAGTTTATATAATACATAAAGGTTAGTGTTGGTGTTCCAAGTGTGCATAGTGACATATGTGCATGTGAAGCATGCTGTGCTGTGTCATCCTCCATTGTTCCCTTGGAAGAACCAGCCTGCTACACTTACACAGACTTGTACTGGAGTTGTTTGCCTGGCGGGCACAGGATATGATGTGTGATAATGCAGTACACAAGTCCTCCAAACATGGGAAAACAAAAACAGCTCTATTGGTTTACTTACTTGTCAAAGCTGTGTTTTGCCTGAGTATATGTCTCCCTATACAGAGGATGCCTTCCAGCCAATAGCTATCTCTCAGTTTCCCCAAAAAGACCTCTGAAGACTTACATCCCCCCTCTAAGCACATAAAAGTAATGAACAAAAACCCCAACCTATTTTACTGAGCTCAACCCCATTCTGCTATTTCACAGTGGCTTACTGTCAACACATCCACACCTGAAATTCAGTCTGTGATGTGACAATCTGAGGTAGCTTCTTGTTCTGCAAAAAAAAAAAAGAAAAAGAAAAAAGGACTTTGACATCTCGGTGAGTGACACGTCTGAATATTCCCTTTAACTTGTTTTCTCGACACAACTATTGGCCCCTGCTGCGCTGCTGAATTTCTTTATGCATCAAATCCTTTGTGGGAATTGTGATGTGTGCCATCACAATGCCTAAGTCAGGTAAGTGTGAATATTACTGCGCTCTCTAACTCAAAGCTGCGGATGGCTTCGGAAGGAGCCAAAAGCTGCCAATCTGTGTTATTCTGTGTATTTGACAGGCCTCCCCCGTATCTCCCCTCCCTCCCCCGCAGTCCCGCTTTGTTATTTATAGCTTCCTCTAATGATGACGCAACACGGTACAACTGCAAGGGAGCAAAGAATCATGCGATGGTTTTAATGCAACAATCCAGTGGATTATGAGGGCCTAAGAGGCTGCCGCTGCACAATGTAACATCAGGGCTCGCACAACATCCAGCAAGCCAGGCAGACGAGAAGGGAGGCAGGGCTAAAGCCAGCCAGCTCTCTGCACTCCCCTCCTGTCCCCTCTTCCTCCCTTCTTTAGTGGAGAGAGCACGGGGCAGCTGGGGATGGCATGGTGGGCCGGGGAGCAGAGAGGCAGACAGAGGATGGAGAGGGAGGAGTGAAACCAGTAGATTACCGCTTATTTGTAGTGGGTCTGTTAAATCCCACACAGCTTCCAATAACCAGTGTTCACTGCTGCTGCTGTAGCCCAGAAATGACTGATCCTGTAAACATAGATTCACTTGACAAACTTTGTTGAGGGAACTGAAACTGTAACAGAAAATAGACAGTAAAATGTCATGGACCCAACAGTTAGTTAGTTAGTTGGGTTTTTTTTTTGTTTTTTTTATTTAATTGTAATCACACATTAAAATAAAATAAATACATACATATAGATTGTATTTCCTGTGCTTGTTACATGATAAAGGAATTGACAACTTTTAGGCCACAAAGTAACAAATACAATTTTGGCATCTTAATAGGTTATTACTGTGGATTTCTGTTTTTGTTCCATACTAATTATATTAATATACAATAATTTATACTTGATTACACTAATCAGATACGAAATGGTGATTTCTTTTTTTCTTTTTATCTGTTTGAGTATTTTTTCTTTAGCTTATTTTTTTATTTTTATGAATACTAATAATTGTTTAAATTTGAAGGTTTTAGCAGATCCAATGGGACTTTGTAGTTAAAAACAAAACAAAAAAAAACAAAAAAAACTTGTAATTGGGTGATCCATGTTTTAAACCTAAAAGCTCAAACAAGACTCAGATCAACAAAAGCAAAAATATAGATATAATCAAAAATGGGAAGGAGACACAGAGCTCGGATGATGTTGTGATGATGTATATTTTTTAAACTACATATATATTCTTTAAAGTCAAATCAGCTGGTGATCCACTTTTCCCCTTACTTCTAATCCAAATCTAAACTTTTTCCAAATAAATGCACATTTGTGTCTTTAACTACCTACTTTTATCCAACACTTTTTCTTTCTGTAATTACTTTGTTTCCCCTGCTTTCCCTAAGCAAGAATTTCTCTTTTCTGTAACCACCGGCCCCCAACCACTCTACACCAAACTGCTCTGGGATTCTTCATCATCCGTATGCTGCACACTGCTCTAGCTTAACCCACATCTTAAGCATTTTAGCCAACACAAAATCTTTTCATTACATGACCCAACCCTAGGCTATTTCATCTTTCCTACAGTCTACAATATATGCATATTTATCTATGAAGTATGATTTATGGTCTTAATTTTCCTTGAGTGGCAGGGGATTCAAATCCTGGCTGTGTCTGAGTACAATTTCTCATTTTAAACTCTACATTCCCTCAGTAGGAATTCAGAGCACCAACTGTATACTCCAGAAAATCAATCTGTCACCAGTTTCATTTGTTTTCACCAGATGAGCTCTGGGAATCTCAGCCTGCAAATGTGCACTTGACTTGGAAAGGCTCTAAGCATATGGTCCAAATCTGCAAATGTGACTTCTACTATAAAATGGAGAAGCATTCAGAGAGCTCCTCTGGGTTTCCTTTTGGTGCGACAAAAATCAAAAACCTGGCTAAAATAAATGTTGGCACTTGGGAAGAGCGACAGACACAGCTACTCCTGTTCACCTATGATATGAAAACAGAGAGTGATCTTAATGCGTTATGTAACAGAGCAGGTAGCGGCTTCAAGTGTCACCAGCACAAACCGAGACATCTGATTTCATGCAGTCCTGCCTCTGGTTTCAGATTGAGGCTGTTTTCTGCTCTCAATACAGGAATGCCATCTAGTGGCTAAAATCAGTAAGTTGACGTGTAGAAACGTATTAATAAATAGCCCTTATGTACAACAGGTTAAAAGGCAGGATAGTGCATAACCCTTACGTTAATGATTCCTTTAAGGTTTTCTGCATCTGCTGTAACACAGCTGCACCATAAAATGCAACACTGCACTGCCAGTCACACAGTATTAACTTGGCAAAGTGCACCAGAAACCATGAGGCGCTGGTCCGTGCCCTGCTTGGACAGGACCTATTTAACAGATTTTTATTATGGGCAAAGTTCATACATTTTTGTCCCGCTGTAACTTATCAAGTTAGCTGCAATTACTCGTTGCAGAGATTGTCCCAGCACATGGTTTTGTCTGCGAGGCCTGATGAATATGCATTTTTTTCTCTCCCTGTCTTTAATGCCTGAGTGCTTCCTCAGTCTCTCTCTCTCTCTCTCTCTCGCACACGCACACATGCACACGCACAGTGACACATTTGTGCATAATGCTGTTGACATATAGATAACTTTGTTAAATACTTAGCATAGCTCAGTTGCAGAATTGTGAAGAATTCAGTAATCCGCCTTCCTGGAGATAAATTTTTCATGACCTATTATGTATTACATTAATAACATAATCTAACAAAATAACAAGTTTTTTGTTAGATTATGCAAGAATTTTATTGTTGAAAATACTGTAATTAGAGCACTATATGTATGTATTTATAGTGTATCTTACAGCTTTAGTACTGCATGCTTGAGCACAGTCAGGTATGCATGAAGAAGATCACCAAGAGAGTAAAACACATAAATACATCATTAACTGCAGAATTGTGCTTTTTAAACATGAATATAAAAGGAAAGTGGGTATTATCTAACTAACTGGGTGGAATTATAAGTTGAAAGGGAGGACACAGTCAGCTATGGGCTTTTTTAAAGCATTTACATATTGGCCAACTGGCACCACTACAGATGTTCCAGATTGGCTATGAGCAATTGGATTTGAATAAGCTGTGACTAGAAGGTCGGCCCAGGTAGAAAAGAATATGACTGTAAGTTCCTGTTGTTTAAAGGTTCACAGGGTCTTTCTGTTTCCCTGATGTTGCACAACAAGGACATTTTTTTGTTGCTGATCATTTACGGTAAAAAGGAAATGTCACTGAAAGAACTGGCGATGAAGTCTGCACATATGTGGGGATGATAATTATTTGATCCCCTGCTGAATTTCTAGGTTTTCTCACTTACAATGAAATGAACTGTTTCTCATTTTATGGTGGTTTCATTTTAATGGAGAGAGACAGAATATCAAAAAAAAAATATCCAGAAAATACACATTGATTGATTTGCAAGTTATTAAGTGAAATAAGTACTTGAGCCCCAAGAAAATCATGACTTAACACTTGGTAGAGAAACCCTTGTTTCCTGTAGTTGATCAACAGGTTTGCACACATCTCAGGAGGGACTTTGCCCCACTCCTAAACTCTCTAAATCCTTTAGGTTTCCTGCCTGCTGCTTGGGAACCTGAAGCTTCAGCTCCCTCCACAAATGTTCTACGACCGAGGTGTGGAGACTGGCTAGGCCACTCCAGGACATTACAAGTTAAGCCAATAATTTTTTTGTGGTCAAGATATGAAGAGTCATTGTATTACCTGAGAAGGGGTCCCCTTCACCAAAGAAGCAAGAATGCAAAGGAAAGAGACAACAACACTGGCATCTTAATAAAATGTCTTTTAAATTCAGGTATGCTAATAAGGTATGCTAATATGTTATCTTTGTTTTTTTCTATGATTGGAAGAACTCCTTTTTGTTTTAATCTGGAGCTTAATCTGTGGTCAGAGTTTTAACCGAGCAAAGGCAGTCTTATTTTATTTGAGATCAAATGTTTATTCCATCTGGCTAATTGCACTGCCCTCACTGACCTCACCATCTGTTTCAGCGGTGGGGTATTCTCCTCCACAGGTCTGCGTCCCATCCACGGCAGTAACTCTCGTCCTTGTGCAACGAAGACTGTTTCCATCTATTTTCTTGTGATTTTAATTCTCCTGAGCAGGGATGTAGGAATGAGTTTCCTATTTTGGGGGGACAACACATATTGGAAACCTGTCAGATCCATAAATACTCTTGAGCAAAGTATTTAAAAAATGCTTTCCGATCATTTACTTTCTTCTTTTTCAAATGTTTATAGGAAAAATAATGTTGTGTATACCTATATTATTGCATATATAATTTACATATGTATATGTTTTATAATTGTAAGATGTGGGCAAACTGGTGTGAACAAAGATAAATGTTGCCAGTGCATAGTTACTAATGCATAAATGATTGCACTGTACATTCAACTTTTTTCTACCTTACCATGCAGTGAATGCATTGATAAATCAAATACATTTCCCTAGCCTGAAGAGGTTTTTTTGTTTGTTTGTTTGTTTTCCTGAATCATCTTTTGGCAGTAAAGAGGAGGTGAGTTTTTTTCATAAAATAACTTTTCGCAAAAAATGACTTAGGCCATTATTTTAGGAAGGTGACAAAATTTTAAGTTGATTTACTCAAACAGTACAATCAGGTAAAACCCTAACCTTTATTGACCATCATATTCCCAGCCATTAATTCCGATATTAGTATCTCCAAGGAAACAATCAAACAAATCGCAAATTTCCCAGAACATGTCTAACTTGTCCTCTCCATGGCCAGGTGCAGACACATTCCTTTCAACCACTGAGCAACAGTGCATTTTTACTCATGGCTATGCATCGTTGAGCCTCCAATAGACAAATATTCAGTAATGCTCTCATATTTTTAGAACAAAATGATGTGCTTTGGACCAGTCTTCGTTTGATATATCCTCTTGCAAATCTACCCACCATGAGTGCAGAGTGTTGTCTGACGATTCTAGTGAGTGACTTACAAAGAGATTATACAGCAGAGAAACCTGCCCCCTGGAGTGCAGCGAGTTCACTACAATGTCCTCTGAAAGAGAAAGAGGAGGTAAGTCCAAGCTATTATCCTGAACACTCCAAATTGAATTCTTCAGTTGCAAGTATTTAAAAAAGTGTTTCGGAGGTATTGTATAGACATGAGTTTGTCAAATGACATTAAGAGTGAACTGTCATTATGAAGATCCGCTATCTTAGCTATTCCCTGCCCAGAGTTTAAATCCTGCATTCCCTTTACCTGGTTGAAATTTAGCATTCAAAAGATGGGAGAAAATCGTGATTATCTGGGAGCTTCCCCCAGGTATACCTCAACATCAAAGAGTATTCTTAAGATAAGGGATTTTTGATTAATT
>VUQK01015574.1:14457-29596 GCA_015106715.1 Bujurquina vittata
GCTCACAAATTTAAGTCTGTATTACTTTAATAGCAGAAAAACAAAAACAAAAAAAACCAACCTATCAATATTATCACGACTGTATAAGAATGTAAAAAAAAAAAAAGCTAAATATACAAGAATGGAAGCTAGTGCTTTATTTTTGTGTCTTTATCACTCCCCCACCCACTTAGAATTTACATGCTTATCTCCTTTGGTTCGTGAGTTTTGGCTACTTTAGTGATTGTGCACAGCATCGTGTTCTCAAAGTCCAGTTCACCTTTGAACTATTGGCTATAAAATATCATGACTTCGACATTTTATTCTTTTGAAAATTTGTGTAAAGTTTGTTATAATTGGCGCATTTTGTAACGGGTGGCCAAAAACCTGATTTGTGAGGTCACACTGACCTGGACCCCCAACCCCCCAAGAGACGGAGAGAGGAAAAATGAGTATATTCAGTTCATCTCAAAGAAAAACAAAACAAAACAAAAAAAATTAAACAACGTCTCTGATACACCAATGAAACAGGAATGTCGGCACACAGACACAAGCACACATGAATACACACATGAGATGTTATGGCAGTTTTTAAACACACTGTGTGAGATAGTGCAGCTTTATGCTGACTCAAACCGTATGTGAGTGAGAGAGATTTAGTGAATAAAAGGCTGTTTGTAAACACGAATAAAGTTAGATTCTTCAGTTTAATTTATTTATTTATGATTATGTGGTTTTGATCCAGAGATCCCCACACTTTATCCACAGACGCATTTTTAGGAAAAAAAAGCAGTGTGTGTGCGTGCCCGACTATACATAGAGTAACTGCTACTGCTGCTGCTGTTGTGAATTTCATATGTAGTCACAAGAGAAAAAAAGTCCTATTCTGGATATTTCTAATATTTGTGGGAACAATTTTGAGCCTGTTATAAATAAATTCCCGAAGTGCTGACAGGAAAGACAAATACAATAGAATAACCTTTGAAGATTAATAAATGCAATGATATTTGCTACAATATTTTCACAATGCAAAGATACTTATATTTATACTTATATTATATTATACTTACTTTACGCTAAGCTGATTATACTGTACATATGTTATTAATCCAGCCATAATTTGACTGAAATCCTAATCCTATAGTATGATATTCAATGATGAACTTGTGTCAGTGTGAACCACTGGGTCTCGTTTGACACCTGCAATTGCTGCAAAACAAATCAACAAAACTGTTGTTTATCTCTTGCTGGTAAAGATTAGAGGACGCAATAAGAAGCAAAGTTTTAGTAGTTTTAATCTAACTTGATAGTTGGTAAAATAAAACAATTTTACAAATTTAAAATGAAACTTTTATTTGGACCAAGAATCAATCAATCAATCAACAGGTCCCTCCTTGAGCTTATCTAGGGGAATATTGAGGTGTTCCCAGGCCAGCTGAGAGATGCAATCTCTCCAGCATGTCCTGGTTCTACCCCACGGCTTCCTCCTCCCCCATGCCTGGAACATCTCACCCAGAAGGCGCAGGAGGCCGATGTCAGATGCCCAAACCAAAAAGAGCGGTTCTACTCTGAGCCTCTCTCAAATGAGAGCACTTCACCCCATCTCTGAGGGAGAGCCCAGACACTGCGATCTCACTTTTTCAATCACTTCTCAAAGCTCATGACCGTAGCTGAGCGTACAGACGTAGATGGACCGAAAAATCGACAGCTTTGATTTTACGCTCGGCTTTCTCTTCATCATGACTGACTGGCCCAGTGTCCCCGCAGCCCCAGTCCGTCTCTCAATCCAGAAGCATTAAAGCTTTTTAAAAGTTTATTCTTGTCTTTTTATTCTCTCAAAAAAAAACCATGTAATTTGCCAAAGTATTTTTGTCATAAGCAAACTTATTTTCTACTCCAGCTTTAACTTCACAAAAGTTAAGGTTGGACAATCTGTTAGATTGTGAAGAATCCTTATTTGGCATATGGCCTGCTTTTCTGAAAAATGTTGTGCAGCCTGCTGTCCAAAAGTTCCAACTATAAAATATTGAACAGTGAGCTTTTTGTCACAGACTTAAGGAGGACACAGTATGCATATTGGAGGCAACCAATTCAAACAGAAGACAGCACGGTGAATAGAAAAAAAAACATCTCATACAAAAATGCCTAAGATACAAATCACTGCTCCTTTTCAGAGCATTCAGAATCAAATAAAAACAACATATAGAGATATGTAGTTTGTAGTTGCTGCCTTTGGTTCTCCATTATCATTCTTTCCTCTTTCTAAAGGACCTACCAACATTTATGGATATGGATTTAAAATGATAATTTATCAATTAGCTACTTAAGAGTGATTCTTTAACTACACTTTGTGAAATAGTGTGGATTACTGCAGTGAGCACCAAAAGAACTGGGGGAAATTTTCTTAGTGCAAATTTTTACAGCGCACAGGGACAGCTTTACATACTGCTAGTAACTATTTAATGTGGGCCATTCATACATGGATGCACACACACACACACACACACACACACACTGAATGCACAACAAAGCTTGGAGCAATATGTGCCATGCATTGAGAATAACTTTCATTTCTTCTGTCTGTGTATGTGTTAAAACTCCTTGTCACATCCATTTCTTCCTCTGCTCTCAGTTCTCCTCCTTCACCTGTTTATTTTGTCTCTCTCTCAGATTGAGTGTCTGTTTGCGTGTGTGCTTCCATCATTGTCAGATCCCGCTGGGTATTCCTGCTTTCACATGCGGTGTCTTCATATGGTAATCCCTTTACAAAGGACCCACAAACATGCGCACGCAGACACACACACACACACACACACACTCCTTTTATTCACTTGTCATCCTGTCTAAATGGAAAGGAAGACTTCCTCTGGTCAGGCAGTCCTCTGCATCTGCTCCCTCTCTGAAAATTGTCATGTTCTCCAGCAGAAAACAAGAAACAACAGAGAAGACAAAAGACAGAGAGAATGATGGACAGGTACTCCGTGACATTTTGAGAACTGAGATAAAGACATACAGACAGTTAGTGGGCTGCTGTTGGTTTGTTTTCAGCAGAAATCCACAGAAAGTCCAAGTAAAGAAACAAGCTCTACTCTTAAAAAAAACTGTGTATAGAAACTTTTCGTGGACATTTCTCAAACAAATGTCAACCATCCTTTTAAAAAGTAAAAAAAACCACAACATTGCAAATTTTAATCAGCCCATTTGAATTAAAAGAGCTCCTGCACACTGAAGCCCATAAAAGAACGTGTCTGTAAGGACAAAAGGACTGATTATCATTTGCTATTTTTATTTTATGTCAGCTAATGTTGTTTTGCAATGTGAATTAGTCATTTACTGGGCCTGCTGAGGCTAAATCAATGTCATTATTTATTCAGCAGGGGCATTTGCATTGGTATTTATTTCAGCGTTTATTTTTTTCCCTCAAAATACATTCTCCTCTCAAGTGAGCAGAAAATTGTCTTCTGTTGGAGAAATGCCATCAGAATCAGCTATTTTCACTCGGAGTAATTAGATACAACATAATTTACATAAAAATGTGCAAACATAATCCAAGTGATTGAGGTAAATGTGAAATGTCTTTTGAAGAAAATCATTCGGGAGGATAAGTAATATGGTCTCTCCAGGGAATCGGTCTAACAGCGTAAACTGCCACAGGTTCTACTTTTTAAAAAACAAGTTCTAATTGTGTATTCATAAAATGAAAAATTTTTTAAAGATGATTAAACTCTAAAAAGGTCATTTATGCTGCACCGATTACAGAAAAAGACTGCTTAATGTAAAAAAAAAAATTAAATCTTTGTCCAAAATAATGACAAACGTTCACTATAACCTCACAGAAGACCACAGAAATTTCTGAAAGGTTGTTGAAATCTGCATTTTTACTCCCACTTTGCACTCTCAACTGGTGTAAAAAGAAAAAAAAACAACCAAAAAAAATAAACAATAAAATTCGTCCAGAAAAAGCAATGGCGAGTGGGAGGGAGATACAGAATAGGAAAGGGGGCTATCATCACATTTTTAAACACTCGCCACAGCAGTGCTGACAGATCAAGAGAAGAATTTCAGCCCAGGAGCCTCTGGAAAAACCACCCAACTGGATCCACAGCTTCAATAACACCAAAATACAATCGAGCTTTCATATGTTTTTGTCTCTCTTCAGCAGCTTACCACCACACTTCCTTCTCTCTCTGACCCAGTCTGCTCTCCAGAGTTTCAAGGCAGCAAATGTGAACATTTATGTGAAAAACTACCACCTAAAAATGTTACACAGAGTTTGTAACTGCACGGGTACACTTTCATACACTGTACTTCATGGTTTATGTTAATTAGCAAATATTACACTAGAATCGAGCATAGCATTAGCAGCTGGAATCCCATCAGATTAGCTGATTTCAGAACTGGCTCACAACATCGGATGGCTCAGCTGATAAGCTTTTTGGCAGACAACTGGGAAATTTTATATAGGGTCAAAGCTGCTTTAGCCTGCCCACAGCTGCTCCACAGGTGCAAGCCACTTTGCAAGCCACTTTCACCCTGGCGCACACGCTTATTGCCTCGTTTACTGCAAATGGGGTCATAATTTAGAAAATGGGCATTGTTAAAATAAGACTTGAGGCCATTTATTAGGACCATAACCTCAACAGTAAGTGATTTATTGTGGTCATAAATCAATAGGAAGTAGAGTCCCATGCCCATAATACAGCAGTGTTTGGTCTGTTTGTGCTGTTGGCAAATTGGGCCTAAGATCCATCTGTGTGTCATGTTCAGTTACTGAACTCCCAACCATGTGGGAGGAGTCTGTGGACAATCAATAAGATGTGACTTACTGTATTTTAGCAGCCAGACAAGACACCCCCTGCTGGTTATTAGAGAGAAAGCAGGTTTAAATCAATCCTGATTTGGCTTTACATTTCAGACCCAGAGGTTATGTCCATTTATAATATACGGTTTTTGTGGCGAACATCATACCTGCTTAACATTAGCATGTTTGCAACATTGCAAAAATTCTTCATTCACCTTTAACTTTCCCACATTTTAAATCTTATTTTGAGCATACAGTTGCAAAAAATCACTAACCTTGTGGAAGCTGCCATGGAAGATTTTTTTGATCGCTGTCCCTTCGAAGGTAGCCGTCTGAAAGTCTCCTTTGTAGTCATGGTTAAAAAATGTCAGTGTCTTTCCAGAGTCTGAGGGGAAAGAGGTGGTAGTGAGGTCGTGAGGTTTATACACACAACTAACATGCATTCCCTGAAAAAATTATAATCCCTAAAATTATAATCAAAAGAAAAAACAAAAAACAAATGGCATATTTTAAGTGTCTGGACCAACAAAAATAGTTTTATTTCAATGCCATATATGCTATTGGTCTATAAGCAAATACACTTCACACTCACAACTAACTCAAACTAAAATGCAATTTTGTTGCTTTCTTTCTGTAACAGATACAAGTGGGAAAGCAGAGAAACCTAAAGGATTTTTTTAAACCCTCTAGCTGCTCCCAGGGATCTCACATGGGATCCCATACCCTGATATGGAAATGGCAGCAGATCAACCCCTAAATCGTCTCCAAGTCAGTGATGTCCAAAACACTTCTGAAAGTTCACCCCAGGGGTGAGCTTACTGAGTGCGCACTGTTTCTGTGATATCGCTTATCACTGTCTAGCACAAACACTTACTGTACCAGCCACTGCACCATGGTAACTCTTCAGCCACCATTATCATCATCTTCTCATCTGTTTAAGCTCAAACTGTCTTTATATCATATTCAAGCCCTGGCTGATCAACAGCTTTATTATATGTGTAGCCAGTACCATTCAGAAAGAGTTAAATAAGACAGGTCTTAAACAAAATAATAGGGCTAAAATTATAGTCCCTGCAAAACCAAAATATATGTCAGTTGTTGGGTTTTTCATATCAGGAAACAATGAAAACTCATCTGTCCCTTACCAGAACCTCAGATGAACACAAATATGACATATTACTCTGTCATTATTGATTTAACAAAAACTAAGCCAGACTGCAGAGCAGAGTGTGAAACATTAAGTACAAACCATGATTCAGAGGCCTTTAGAACCATCTTTAGATGCATTAACTTCAATTAATAATTTTTGCACCCTTTGGTCAGATGAGATGAAACTAGTGCCCTTTGGCTACAGAGATGCTGTTTATGTTTGGAGAAAAAAGGGAAAGGCGTACAACCCAAAGAACACGGCCCCCACAGTGACACATGTTGTTGGGAAAATTATTGCTGTGGGATCCATCAGAGTGTCTTGAACTGGAAATCTTGTAAAAGTGGAGGGATTAATGAAGAAAGAAGGATATGTGGAGAAAATTCCAAGTAGTCAACAGCAAAACTGGGCCTGGGGCCTCGCTTTGTCGTCCAACACGACAATGACCCAAAACATACATGTCATGATACCCGGGGTGCTTCTGATTGGCCGGCCCTATGTTTGTGCTTTTTCTTCCTGTTTGCGTATGTTTGTTTGTGGGTGTGTCATGTGGTGTCTTGCCTGTGTGTGAAGGTGGGTGTTTCCTGATGGCTCCACCTGGTAATTCATTTCTCACCTGTTTCTCGTGTGCACTGATGGAGTGGGCTTTTAACCTGGTGGAAGCCTTCAGTCGGTGGCCAGATCATTGCATCAGACAGGTACTCAAGTTAGCTCCCGTTTTTGGTTTTGCTACCTTTCTCGTATTAATACTTCTCTCTGTGCAGACCTTATGCACTTGGAAATCCCCTCTGGAGTTAGTGTTTTATGAATGTGTGTGTGTGTGTGTGTGTGTGTGTGTGTGTTTGTGTATGAGAGAGACACCCACAAACATCCTGCAGCCTAAAGCTATTGACACTCCTCAGTCTCGTGGGTTTTGACTTACCTTTTGACTAAACTCTGAAAAGACTATTTTCTAGTGTCCTGCGTTTGAGTCCTCCTCCATGAAACATGACAATACATCACTTCTAGTGATGAATTATCTCCAGAAGACCAAAGTGAACACTTTTGACTGGTCTATAACAGTCCTGACTTGAATCCCATTGAATATATGTGACCAAGGTCCGTGCCAGAAGACCATCAAATCTGGAGGAGTTTGAGAGATTTGCCAGAGCAGAACGAGCTGGGATTGCTCAGAAGACGTGCGAGACTTGTTGGAAGCAACTGTAAACGATTGCAGGCTGTTATCCAGCAAAAAGGATACACAACTGACTATTAGCATTGGGGGGGCTAATAATTTTTACACTGGTAGTGTAACGTAAGCATCCAAAACTAGGATGTTTGGAAAAGCTGTTAAAAATGATTTGCTCTGTTTAACAGCAATTAAAAAAAATATTCTCTCCTCATCCACATTTTCCAATCTTTTGATGACTCTGACTCAAATTTTTTATAACACAGAGTATCCAAATGAAAATGAGCAAAAGTTGTGATCATGTCCAAACTTTTGACTTTTACTGTAAATAATGTATATAAGTTAAAAAAAAACATCAACATTTGTTGTCTTTTTATTTAGAGTTAGCTATGGGTATAAATAATCACTGCATTCCTCTGTTCTTTTTTCTTTTCTTTTCTTTTCTCACACAGCAGCCCAACTTTTTAAAGACGCATAAACCACAGTGGATTAAAACTGTAGTTAATGTAGCATCCCAGCTGGAATCATTAATATCTTGCAGCCTCACTTCCAACTTTGGCTTCATTATACACTTTCTCTGTTTATTTGGAGGTGCTGGGAAAGCTGTGGCAAACATCTGCTATTTGAGTCTATACTTGTCAAACTGTGATGTGCGATCATCCAGCTGAGACAAAAAAGACAAAGATGCAAGAATGTAAGTGATTCAAACTCACTGTCAAGAAGGAGGCCAACCAACGGCTCGTTGTCCTTGTTGAGGATTTCCCACAATGCAAAAGGTTCCTGTGGGGTCTCAGGAAGTAGGCGGAGCATCATAGAAATAGTGTAGTCAGATGGCAAACCCTCAGGGTGAAGATACCTGGCACACACATGAAAGAACAGGCAAACAGACAGGCATAGCGAGCTTAGCTGTGCCCTAAAGCCTTGCATCCATTAGGTGTCTTTAAAAAAAAGTGCTGCTCTCTGTTTTTAGCTGTTGTGAATACTTTCAGAGTGTTTTCAGCTGCCTCAGACTCACTATGAGCAGCAGCCTCTTTTTAATCACAGAGCCTAGTCTGTTTTTAGGTAACTGCCTCCAAGCACTTCAGGGTGAAATCTTGTCAGCTTCAGTTTTTCAGAGTGGCTGTCAATGTCACTTTTCACAAAGTGAACAATCAAAGAACAGGAAGCTAAAACTGAAGTGGGTTGACAGCACCAAGTGGTAAAAAGCTCCTTAAACAACATAGCAAAAGACCTTTCGGGATCGAAACTGGAACCACCGAATGCTCCTGTTGAGTTTTGCTAAACATGTATGTTGTATTTAAATATATCCCTGTAGCATAATGCTAGATAAATGTCAAATCTTCAATGCCTCTAAGAATGCTCTCAATCATTTCTTTCCAGCATCTCCTGTGCGTTACCAGTGGTCACTGTCCAAATCTGCACAGACAAACTGAACTCATAATGAAAACCGAATCTATTGTTGAATAATCCAGCTTTAATTCAAGGGATGCATAAAAAGAATTGCATTAACTGTTTAGGAATTACAGCCATTTTCTCAGGGTCTAAAGTAACTGGACAATTAACTAACAAGCAATTTAATGGCCAGGTGAGGCCCTCATTATTCTATGACAAATGTCAGAAAAAAAAACTGGAGTCGATTCAAAGTGTTTAACATGTATTCTGTAGTTTTTCACAGAAACTCTCAATATGAGTTCAAAAGACCAAGTGAAGGCCACCATCATTAACATACCGCATTATCTGTCAGACATGGTGGGAGTGATATTACTGTATAACACGGGCACATATGGCTGCCAGTAGAACCGGGCTGCTAGTGTTTATTGATGATGTGACTTTTGGTGGAAGTAGCAGGATGCATTTTGAAGTGTACAGGGCTGGACTCTCTGCCCAGATTCAGCCAAAAGCTGCAAAACTGATCAGACAGCACCTCACAACACAAATGGATAATAATCCAAAGCAAAAAGCAAAAATAGCCCAAGAGCTTCTCAAGGAAAATAAATGGCAAAAGATATATCAGTCACCTGATCTCACCCCAACAGAGCAGCGTTTCAGTCACTGAAGACAAAGCAAAAAAGAGAGACCCACACACAATGGTCATCTGAAGGTGGCTGCATTAAGGTCCTAGCAGAGTATCTCAAGGGATGAAACACAGCATTTGGTGAGGTCCATGAGTTCTAGACTTCAGGCAGTCATTGACTGCAAAAGATTTTCACGTCAAGTATAAGCAACAATCCTTACCTTTAAAATTATTTAGTTAGTTTATCCAAATATGTTTGAACGTCTGAAAAAGGGGAACTGTACATAAAACCAGCTGTAATTCCTAAACAGTTTTTTGCATTTTTTCCTAATGCAAAATTACTGATAAACCCCTTGTATTAAAGCTCAAACTCTACAATGCAATCACATCTTGACTGTTTGTTTAAAATCCACTGAGGAAGTACACAGAGGCAAAGTTACAAAAAAATGTGTCACTGTCCAAACATCATGGACCAAACTCTATGGAGATTAATAAATAATTTAGTCAGTAAAGTAATTAAAAATGTTAGTTCAGAGTGTTGTGTTGTTTGTGCCCCAGTGAGCAATGCCAGTCACCACTCCCCATGTTAGTGGGGGGGAAGGAGAGATGCCTAAAAAAGTAAACATAGATTTATAAACAAAAAAGTAAATGCAGAAAAAGAAAACAGTGCTGTATCAAAAAATAATGACAGAGGCTGTGTAAAGAAATGGCAGGTCACTGTTACAATGTGTGTTACTACACACTACCTATATGGTGGTAACACTAGGGTGTTGATCAGCCAGCCTTTAGTAACCTTTTATATGGTCTACTGTACAAAAGTGTGAAACCGAGGCCTTAGGAAGGTGGAAGTAGTGCGTTGCAGATGTTTTTGATTCCTCCATCATTGTGTCTGAGTGTGTTGATCAGTTGTGTGGCCAAATCATCTTTGCTTGTATATTTGTTTGCTCTAAGATCTGATTTAATTCTTAATGACACTTGAATTAAACTACGCCCAGCTGCCAAGTCCAGATGCGCCAGTTGTTCATCATGCATTTGAGCTGTCAGAAACGTTATCAGTCTTAAAGAAGTCATCTGAATTATGTGCATGCATATTATGAAAATATGCACGCACGTCAGCATTGGCCATAATGCTGATGTTAGTATAATGATGATAGGAAGCCCCAAACCACACCTTCCTAATGTGGAAATCAACCAAGAGGGCCCTCCATCATTGTGATCAATAATAGCATGATCATCAACATCTAACAGGAAAACGTGTTATACAGCATGTGTGGTAAAGCGATATATCACTGCACGCATTCAAAATGTATCAACACTGAAAATGTGGTGGTAACGGCTTTGCTAAATGGTTTGAGCTGAATATTGTTCAGTACATCAGGAGTGAGAATTTAGTGAAATTATTAGTACTGCACATGCTGTGAAGAGTACCAGCAAAATGACAAATGTGACCTTAACCTTGAGCACAGTTTATGTGACGGCTCATTATTAGATGATCACTGTGTGCAAGTTTCAATGAAATCTGATGAATACTCAAAGAGGACTAATGATTCTTGAGAAGTGAATGGATGGATCGACAACAGACATCTCACATGAGCTCATTAATCCTTTGGCCGGATGAGCTAAAACATATGTATAAATCTTGTACCGTGACCCTTACTCACTTGGTGGGCTGAGACACCAGCGCATCACGGTGTAACCTGTAACAGGAGAAGCTGTTGAATGAACCCGGCTCCAGAGAAACTCCAGGAATGGTGCTGTACTCCTTCTCAACCAGGCCGAACTTCTCCATCATACGGAAACCTGCATCATCACCACCACTTCAGTGTAATAATTAATAATCATTGCCAGCACCACTGTATGGACCATCAGGAAGTAATGGCTTTCATTATTTACTTCCCATCCAGGGGTTTTAGTACAGTGGACGGACCTCTGTGACTGTTATGCTGTAAGTTATTTCTGTCATTTGAACCTCTTACCTGCCAGTGTGTTACCACTCATCAAAACAGATGGACAAGCTGAAAGAAAAAAACAGTCTGTTATTTCATCCTTAATAGTCACATTCACAACATTAACACAAATTCATCTTTCATCCCCTTTTGTTTTAATCTCCAGATACATCTCTCCTTTTCTCCCACCTGGCTTTTTTCTGTCTCTTTCCCTCCAACTGACTGCATCCCCATCTGACTTTAACTCATTTTCATCCTGGCCTCTCTCTCTGTTTTAAACATGAGGTGATGTTACTCACTGGCAGTGGCAGCCTCACAGACAAAGGTAATGAGCTGCTCTTCTATTTTCTTCACAGCATCCAAATCATCCACAAAAAAGACGTGTCTGTCACTGGGTTTGCTGGCAATATTCACCAGCTCACCATAGTCCGCATCCGCAAAGCCAATTGCAAAGATGATGTAGCCTGAGAATGAAATTAAATAAGACGACTCATTACAAGCTGGAACGAATTAAGTACTTTAATCTAGCACGCTGTTAGTTTCCTACAGTGGCTGAATCGTTAGCGTGTAGCGTGAGAGATACAGGACGTAAAACAGAGGTCAAATGAGGATGTTCTCTGATGTTTCCTGTATTTTAGCAGCACACATATCCTTGCCGGCTGTCATAAACTCATCCTTTAGAACCACTCAATGATTGCTCGCTGCATTTCAGGTTTAATAAAATACCCACCCTCCACCTGCATCTCCTTGGACACTTTGTTGACATCATCTTGTGAACGTCCATCAGTCAGAACAACCAGGACTTTGGGAACGCCTCTTCTCGCTCCCGCCTCTGAGGTGAAAATAGACTCCTTCACATGTTTGATGGCTCTACCTAATAAAAGACAAACCAGAAATGTACCACAAAAAAATGACACATATGTTTTCATTACACAAATGAATCTTGGTTGGGGCAAAGCAGTGAAGTCACACTTGCATTGGCTGGTTGGCAATATGAACTTTGTTAAAATGTTAAAAGTTTGAACATTTCATATGTTGCCTTTTGTACATTTTACAATTGAATACAGGTTTTTAAGTCATTCAAACCTCAATTTGTCCAAACTAATTTCTTTCTCTCTGCTCCTTTAGATAGTGTTTAAAGCCTTTTCTCAGAACTTTTAACACCTCTCTTTAGATTTGAAGCTTCACATTTTCACTGGTTCACCATTTTGAAGCAGTCGGTCAGTTCATCATCCTTCATAAGCAAGGCTCGATGCTGTTGAAGGTTTTGGCAAATGAAACCTATTGGAACCACGGACGTCATCTCTAATAATCTCAGATTCTCTTCACTACATCCATCACAGAGGTGAAAGCATGTGACCTTTGATACAATTTTAATGGACTTGCCAATTTATTATTCCATTGACATTAATAAAATACATTACTGACTCCATAATTATCAGACAAGTGACCTAAAAGCCCCTGAAATTAGATTTAGGCCGAGTGATTAGCATAAAAAAAAAAGGACAGAAAACAGAACTTGTGACTTGTGTATTTCAATGACACCCAAAGACAGAAAGGTAGACAATGTCACAATCTGGTTTACAGCAGTCTATTAAAAAAAATTAAAAGTCAATTGCTAATGGACGTAATCAGTCAATAAAATCTGTCTAGACAGTTTTAAAAGGTTTCAAGACCCACCCACAGCAAAGCCACTGAGGGGATTTCCCTGCACACCTGTCAGTGAGTTTCATGATGATTTATGTGCATCTCTGTGCATTAAGCACCTCAAACAGGTATGCAAAATAAAATTCAAAACAGCAGACATACTTAGCAGCACCTACAGCATATTTTTGTCAATAAATTTTCTTTGTGCTGTTGTCAGGTAAAAGCATCAAAAAATGAACTCTGAGCAGATATCAGACAGTCATCATTTTATAAAGTATGAGGTAGCAATTTTTTACATTATTTGTTTTAACATTTATTACTAATTACAGCATATAGAGCACTCATAATAAGTCTAAATCTGTCACAGTGACAGGTAGTTTCTATTTAAGTCCAATATTTGCATTTTGTCCCTCATACTTTGTTGGAAATTAATAGTTGAGCTACATCAGCTGTTATTCATTCATGGAGCTGACCTTTTCATACCAAAAAAAGAATACCATCACCATTTTTCCTCGAGTCCCTCTGTCCTTTTACACTTCCAGCTCTCACTGCTCTCGTGTTTCTAAGTGTTAGCAAGACAGATGCAGACAGGAAACCTTGCACTGAAACCATGCAGCAAACGGCCTGTTCATTAACTGATACTTCTTCTTGTATCTTCCAGTTTTTACCACACCCAAAACTCTACATCTTCACTTTCTCCTCGTTGCTTTTTTCTGTTAGTGAGCTGTCACTGATGAAAAATGATAGAGTGCTTGGCCTATAAAGTGTTTTGATGTCAGATATCTGCCAGTGCTACATCTGTTTCCACACTGTCTTCTCCTCGTGATGGGTGAGACTGGAATTACAGCAGCTAGCCAGGCATGAAGTGACATACTGGACAGGAGAAGGAAAGAAGGACAATGAAACAGAGGAGGGGGTAAGTGGATCACGGAGACAAGGAAAGAAGACAAAAGAGTGGATCCAGATGGAGAGAGGAAAGCTAGTAAAAAAAATTTGTGATAAAAACAAAAATTATTACAAAACCAACTCATGTCAGGACAGCTTGAGTTCAGAAGCCCATCATCAATCAACGATTCATTACTTTGTGTATTTTTGTGTAATCATGTCAATTTAGATTTGTTCTTGTGTCTGGCAGTTTGCCAGCTTTGTCACTGTCACTCAAGAAGAGAAACAATATGCGAAAACATAAGATGCTTAAATGTTTTAACATCCAGAGCTTCAAAAATGAAAATAGGACACATTCCTTCCTTGTTCTTTTGTGGCTGCAGGAAGAGACTGTAATGTTTCCTCTGGAGTGTTATAAATGGACAGAGCTATTAAATCCTCTAATCTTTAAAAAGTTACAGTAAGCTCCTGTGAGTACTTAAAAATTTAATCTGGATCATCAAAAGCATTATTGAAAATATACAAAGGCTTTAGAATGAGTTTTATTGGTTTCACTGGTTTGACTAATGTACTGGTGGAATAGGTTTTATAGTCACTGAAACTCATTCATACACTAATTCTGAACTCATAAAGGACTCATAAACCTTGGAAATTGAGTGAGGGTCCCACAATACTGCACTAATACAGATGAAACAAGGTGGATTCTTAAATAAAGTCACACCCTTACTAATATAATGTGGGAATGTACAATCACTAGCTACTTTAATAAGTATGCCTGATCAACTACTATTTAATGCAAAGATCCAATCATTCACTCCCATAGCAGAAACTCATTAAGGCATGTAAACACGTTGAAGACGACCTTCTGAAGTTCAAATTGACAATCAGAACGCGGAAGAAAGGTGCTTTAAGCAACTTTGAACGTAGCATGAGTGTTGGTGCCAGATGGGCTTCTCTGAGTATTTCAGAGCCTGCTAATCTGCAGGGATTTTCCCACACAGCCCTCTATATGGTCTATATATCTAGAACATGACAGTGAGTTCACTGTACTCAAATGGCTGTCACAGTCACCAGATCTCAATCCAAGAGTGCACCTTTGGGATGTGGTGGAATGGGAGATTGGCAGGAGACGTACAGCTGGCAAATCTGCAGCAACTATGTGATGCTATCATGACAATATGGACCAAAAGCTCTCAGGAATGTTTCCAGCACCTTGATGAATCTGTGCCATTATGGCAGTTCTGAAGGCAAAAGGAGGTCCAACCTGGTACTTGCAATGTGTACCTAAAAATTGGTCACTGCTGAATAGTTGAGACTCCAATACAATTGGAAATCAAGACACACAATCACATTTGCTCACAAGCCGATACTGAAACACAGTTCTAAATGTGTATCCTGTGGCGTCAGTCAGTGCCAGGGATTAGCACGATTACTCATATACAGCATAAAAATAAATCTCAGAACACACACGCACACACACACACACACACACACACACAAGATTAACAACGATAAAAAAAATTAATAATTTGATATTTGATATTTATTGTGA
>VUQK01015575.1:4576-15140 GCA_015106715.1 Bujurquina vittata
AAAATATTAATTTCATATTTTTATCACATTTTTGACAAGCTGAAAAAAAAAAAATTGCCATGAAGGGATTTAAGTATGTGAGTGTTTTCACAGAGAAGCTCAGAAAAAAAAAAAACACGAGGGGGGCGAGAGGGGTGAGTTTCACTTAATGTGAGAGGGTGGTAACAAAAGATAACAGCAGAAAAATCCAAAATATTTAGTGATAAGAGTGAAGAGAAAGTATTGAAAGTGAGATTACAAGCAAAGGAGGGCATCAGAGGTGATGAAGCTGAGGGGCAACTTGGTGGCAAAGCTGACTGAGATGGGTATAAAAATAAAACAAAGGTTTTTAGATGATGGCCCTGCACTCCCGCAGTTTTTAGACCACTGTGTGCCGCTCAGTCTCAGCCCCTGGTGATGAAGCCTGCAACCCAAATCGAGTCTAGTGAGCTTGTTGTGCTTTCCTTTTGTAATCAGACTTATGCTGCTGACAAAGAATGTACACATCATTTATTTTAGATTTCGAGAGATCCCAATCCATTTGGATACAATGCAGTGTTGCATAGATTACATTTCATTAGATTTTTACTGCTAATTTAACCTCTTGAAACTCAACCATGCATGTCCATAGGAAACCTGCCTTCTAGAGATGGCACTGTCTGTCTGTCCATCAGAGATATTTTAGTCTCAATGTCTCCTAATGTCACCGGGTCATTATTTAAATCTCTTGAACTATTTCAGCATAATTTTCTTTAAACTTTGAGGATCTCAAACAGAAGGACGCAGCTCTTTGACAGTGTAACACCATTTCACTTTCTGCTTAGTCAAGCATGTGTAGACAGGTATGGGTGCAGCCACTCGCCTGCTAAGTTACTGTAGAGTTACACCTGACAGAATTGTCCACGTCACATATCTTTCATTCTGTTTTTCTGCTCACCATATCTTCTTCTTTTTTTTTTTGGCTTCTCCTTTATTTGCAACAGCAGATGTATCCACATATTTGTTTTGGCACAGTTTTTTTACACCCTCCCAGGGATTTGCGTCTCCTCCCGGTCTCAAACCATGGCGCTTTCGCACGTTACGCAAATGTGTTAACCACTGGTCTATGGAGCGCTCACATGGGACTGCATAATTCTTGGCAGTTTGACTTGAGTTTTTTTGGAAGGGATTTTCTCCCTGGTTTGTTTTTGCAGTACAGAGGGAGCAAAACACATTTCAGGAGCCTTCACAAACTCCTGCACATGATGCACATCTGACAAGTGTGACAAGTGTGAAATGTGGTCGCCCAAAATAATAATTTTTACTTTTCAGAAAAGTAAAAATTTTAATTAAATTTTAATTTTAATGTATTTAAAGGTGTACAGCACGGTGGCGTGGTGGTTAGCACTGCTGACTCACAGAATACCATCTGGAAGGCCTGTGTTGGTTTTCACGTTGGCCCAGCCCCGCTCTCTCTCTGTGGCGTTTGCATGTTCTCCCTGTGTCTGCGTGGGTTTCCTCCCACAGCCCAAAGGTTAATTTGGACTGGTTAATTGGTCACTCTAAATTGCCCATAGGTGTGAATGTGTTGGCCCTGCAACAGGCTGGCAACCTGTACAGGGTGTAACCTTTTTCTCGCCCTATGCCAGCCCCTCCATGACCATGAACCGGAGGAGCAGAAGTGGATGGTATTTAAAGGCTGTCCATCATGTTGGCAGGTACATTTTGAGATCAGCACTTGACTTGATTTGATTCAGGTTTGCTTTTCATTCTTCTTTGTCGCTCAGTTCAACATAAAACATGAAGATGCTGATGATGACGATGATTATTGTTATTATATAATGGAATGTATTCAATGCAAAACAGCTTTTTGTTATTTTTGACCTGCAAAAAAATGATGGCCACTGGATTTCTTAATTAACCAGTCCCGCTGGCTAGTGAGGCAAGGCTTGCCTAGCAGAATTAAGAGAGACTTTTTTAATATTATTTTCAATGCCATATTTGTATTCTTGTATTCTTTGCAAAATGACACAGTGCAAAATAATCCTTATCTTATACAAGGCCTTGCTGCAGATGTGCAGCGAACTTTTTTTTTGTGCCTTTCCTTCTCCCATTAATTGAGCTTTGTTCTGATTGGCTTCCCCTCACAAGAAATAAAAGTAAGCAGCATGCAGGTGGGAATTCCACACTCACAGACAGAGCTGTGTGCCTAAAATATCTAAAATAAGGATGTCCACTCTGATGGGCATCATAGAGTGTTTGGGGCTTTCTGGTTCACAGGCATTACTTTTACACACACTGATTTCATTGTTTGAAACTTAGATCATCTTTGATATGAGCATCAATTTACTATATATAAGGGAACATAAGGAAAATCATAATAGGTCTCCTTTAGGCTATAAGCAATCCATAAGGCAATAAGACTGTAAAGAGGTGAATAACATGCAATTTCCAAGTCAGCAGTTAGTACCCGATCAGTATCCTCTGTCCACAGCAGTAGTGAATTCTCAGGACTATTTTTTTCCATTCATTTGGCTTAGGCACTACACTGAAACACTTTGGCGCTGTGGTTAAGTTTTGTTAGGGAAAACCCTACATTAAAATCATCCCACTCTTTCGTACTTTCTTTCCCCGGGGTGTGTGCTTCTCACTCATTTCCTCCGGGACTTTTCTACTTGGTCAACATTCTTCATGCCAGTGATAGCAGAGCTAATTTTGGATCCTAGAATCAAGACCGGCTGAGATGTTAATGAGGTGAAAGGCCAGTCTAAGTGGTCCTCAGGGCACATACAAAAAATATATAATCGTCTGTTATATGTGGTGTATTTTTTTGACATATTAAAAAATGATTATGGTTAAAAAGTGTTATCAAATGGATCTCATTGATATTGCAGATTCTGCTGCATTTGCTAACCATTTATAGTAAATCAATAATTAGATTAAGTATTATTTTTGCAAAAGTCAGTTTTCATTCTCATCTCGTTGAGACAGGTGCCCTGACACCACTTCCCATTCCCTACTTTTTACTAGATTATGGTGGGTTTATGGCTGCTGTCCTCTGAAGAATCACAGTTCCGGGCTGGAGGGCTGTTTGAAACAGAGAGGCTTACTCTGAAAAGGAATGAGGACTGACCCGGATCTGCAGCCATCTGCTGCGAACATATAAACTGTTTGCTTACACATGTAAACCTGCTACAGTTTTGTCTTCATCCTCTGATGAAGCCTAAATCTTTCTCTCACACCCATGACCGTGTAATACACACACCCACACATAACATTATGAGAGATCCTCCCATGGTATGAAGAAAACCAACCCTGGGTTAAACAGCGTCTTATTAGAAAAGAGAGGGGAAAAGTTGCATCATCATCATCACAGATACATTTTCTTTTGAAGGGCATCAGTGACTTTTGTCCAGTGCCAACGCGTGATGACAGCTTGTTTACTATATTGACCACAATCCAGATTTCAGTTAGCACGGCACAGATGCAGGGCAACTACTAAATCTGGATGGGACTTGATATTTTGAAGTGGCAGTGTGTAATTCTGTCGCATTAAACAGACATACAAGCAGATAGCTTAAGCGTGTGAGAGCAGTCAATTCACTTTAAAGATCTGCTGTCCATCCCCCTCTCAGTGTCGCTTCAGCTGTCCACTCATCCACCAGTTTAACGTTCTCTAATCTTTCGAGGCCTTGACCTTCAAATCCTCTGAGTAGTGGACAGCACACTGTCCACTAAATGAAAAGTGCACTGCATTCAAGGATGCACACTGCTTCCAAAATGAAATGTTTGTGACTACCAAGTTGTGTTCTGCGTTTTTGATTTAAGTGCATTGATTGATGGTCCTTTTCTGTTATGATTACAGTGCAGGAAAAGATCAATTCCTTGCAGATTTAATCTTACCGGCCTCATAAGCTTCCAGGTTTGATCAGCAAAGATTCGGACTTCACTGTATTGAGGCCAAATGTTAGTTACATCTCCTTCAGTCATCCGCTGATCTTCTTTCAAGGCTGGAAGGGTGAGAAAGGTTTGCAACATTCTTGGGCATTTCTTGGCTTTTCTGGGGAAAGATTGAGTTACATGCAGGCGTGGCACGTGGGATTAAAGCAGCTCTATGATGGGAGCTTGTGTGAGTCAGAGTGCGATCATGTTTGTGAGTTGATGAATTTTTCACTTGTGCATGAACAGGAAGACACACTGACATGGTCAGCAAGGCCGCGACTCTGACTGCTAGTGTAAGCACTGTGTCTGCACTCGAGAGGCCCTTGTGGGATTTTAATGATCCAGGTCTTCTAAACATTCCCAGCGTGTTAACCCCACTGGGAAATCAGGGTGTTTGATTTATATTTTATGCTTTGTGGGTGTCCTGATTGTCCTCAGCTTCAAGTTAGGAAGTGTGGCCCTAACCTCATTATTTATACTTTAAATTGCTACACTGTCTCAGTTGTTCTTTTAACTTTCAACATCTGCTTGTGCAGACTTCCACCTATACTCACAGGCCTTCTCATGGTCGATCACGTGGCCTGCCCAGAACCCCTTGTTTAAGGGTTAATTTTAGCTGCCTCTGTTCCAGAGTTGTTGTGGATCACGGTTGATGAGTGCAGAGAGGCGGTTCTGGGGTGGGGGTGAAGTTAAGGTGTTATCTTTAGAAAGTGTTGACAGCACAGAAACATGTGAGGAAGGCAGCACAGTGGAGCCTCTTTGCACTAAATGTGAGTTAAAGGAAGCAAGGGGACGTAAAGGGGTTGTTTGAGAGAGATCAGGGAGAAATGGCGGAAAATAAAAGTTTAGAGGTGGGAAGGGAGAGGATGATGTGGATTTTACCTCTAGTTGTACTGCAGATGGATTTTTTTGACTAGAGTAAGCAGGAGTTTGACATATGGACTAAAGGTGGCATTGCTCATTACATCCCATAGTACCAAAGTGCCAAAATAATTATTATAATTGTCTGATGTGAATTAGGTCCAGTTATTATGTGACCATGTTATAGGTGCTTGGTTACAATAGAGAGAGGAACAGTGGAGCAGACTTATAAAATTGCTCCTGTACAGTTATTATAAAGGAGGAAATTAGCTATAGAGCGGTAAAAAAAAAGTACCAGGCTGTAAACCTGTTTATTTTTGCTGTAAAGTTGGGCATTTTAACATTGGACTGCATGGAGATTTACTCGCTTTCTGAACCGGCCATTGCAGGCATTCAAGGATCTGCCTCTTTGGCACTTTCCCGTTTACTGTACAGAACCATAGACAGTAAGATGGACGTAGCTATCGTGATGTAACCCATCAGTTTCTCATTTTTTGTCCAGAAGCTTTGTGACGAGCACTTTCCTTATTGCCATCTTACTGTTTTACAACCAGATGTGATGAATGAAGGATGGATCTGATTGTGAAACCACGTGACCATTGGCTACAGACTTGTTGAACACAAGCCAGTGAGCATACCGTGGATAGTACCCCCTTTAGACTCTTTGAATGAAATTCACAAAATGTACTTAATGTTCTACTCTGTAAGACATGAAACAAGTGATGGAGTCAGGAAAGTGTTGACTGAATGCAGGCTGAAGGTACTTCTGCATTAATGACTTCTCCACACCTGGAAGCTACAGCCTTCTTTTATAGTCTATAAGCAGAACCCGCCAACACCCAGGGCTCTGGACCTGAGCTTGAGGAACTGAATGGTTTTAGATCCCAAAGCTTTTGTTTCCCATGTGGCCTCATTTCCCAGCCTCTCCTGAAGTCAAAGGATATGCAGTAATTTGAATGATCAAATACAGCGAGGGTATGCTCTCTGACAGGTAAAGCTCCCTGTAATGAGTGGTACAGCAGGTGAAACAAAAGAGCTGGAGTGCAGAACAAAAGACCTTGCATGTGTTTTGGAGCCTGTTCAATCCCTTAGCACTGAGCTCTGGAATTTAGCCCCCTTTTTTAAAAAAAAAGAAAAGAAAAGAAAAAAAAGAGCTTGGCTTGGATTTCTGCACACCAATTATCTGTCTCTAATCACCCCCCGTAGTACTGTTAAGGAGAGGTGGAGGCCAGAGGTTAGGATGGAGGTCAGTTTACCTTCTCTGCTTCTATTGTTACATAACAAATTAGCAACTTATTGAAACCCCTGAAGATCGTGTTTGTGTCTGTCTTATCTTCAGTTTACTACAAGATTCACAGTTTGCACCTCTAATTGGAATACTGATTTCAGTTTCAGTTTGATAATTTCACTTTTGCTGTATAAAAAAACATACATAAAAGGGCCCTGTGCAAAAAACAGGGATTAACTGTAGATATTTAAACTGTAGAGTTAGAGAAATGAAAATCTTTTTAAGCTTACCAACAGGGTGTTCTTGAGTGATAAATGAGTAGTCACTACTCAGGGTAGATTTACTGACCCAACCACTCTGGCTTTAAGATGCTACAAAAAGAGGCGACTACAGCTGGTTCTGACATGCAGTAAATCTGACGTGATTTACTGCATTGGTGTCCCCCTGCTGTGGGAGATAAGGCCTGGTAATGGCATAGTGTGGCAGGGATATAATGCTGGGTAGTGGGTAAGCTGGGAGGGGGCATTGCTGCAGGACATCTGTGACTGAGCAGTCAGGTTGTTGGCTTTGTGCCCTCTAATAACTGCGCTACCCTACTTTTTAATCCAACATCCATTTGTCCCCATTAATATTTCCCAACATGTCTTAAATTGTATTATCCAAACAGCCCCCACTGCAGTGGTTTCACCCCAACATTTCTTCCTTTTCCTGCCCTGCATCCTCCCTGCATAATCTTCGTGCTTCATTGTTCCGATAGACACCTGTGGCTTTGGCTCAAGAGCTTGTGCCTGATCCTCCCGTTAAAGTCTGCGTCAACAAAGATACTTTGCTATGCTTATGAACTGTGTGCATCGTGTTAGACAAGTTTAGTCCTGCCACTTTCTCAAGTCTGTTTTATCTGTGCATAGCCACGGTACCTTCTGTGAAAATGTATACAGTGTTTATGTGTCCATGTTTTTTGTTTTTTTGCGTCACCACCACCTAAAATCAGCACTTCTACATTCCAAATACAAAACACTGTGCTCCTATTTAATGTGTGTTTCACAGAGCAAAGGAAGGAATGAAAAAAAAATCATTCATATAGTTTCCCCTCTACCCTCACCAGTAGCTGAGACCCTGAGGAGAGCCCACATGAGTCATGCTTTAGTTACTGCTGTTAGAGATGGAGAGATGTGCCGATGATGTATTAGTGACGGAGGTGCAGCAAACTTTCCAGCAGTTGCTGCTGTAGAAAAGCCACCAGCGTTTATCTGTTCTGTAGCCGATCTCTTCTCCTGCTGTTTGACTTTATTTACACTTTATTTTTGAAGTGCATCTATTTCTAAAATTGGAGCCTTTGGCAAAGCACATATGCAGGCAATGAAGGAGAATCCAGTTTGAGGGGATTAAACGTTTATAGTTGCATCAGGGCCAGGCTTTGCAGCTTGCAGTGCACTAATTGAAATGTTTGAATTTATGATAATGAAAAATACGTGTTAGCTAGCCTGCTTTTTTGGTCTGAAGATAGAGAAGGTGCAAGTTTAATGACAAATAGATTGACATTGGTTGTTCTTGGTGGTTAATGCTGGCTCTCAGAAAAGATTACAGAGCTCTATCTTGAAGATTTTTCAAACAAGAAAGTTTGCCTAGTCACACAGTCCTAGAGACCAGTCGGTGACCAGCTGGCAGCGACAGGTCACTGGGGCAAATTTTGCATTCCCCAACAGAGTCACCGAGTGGCTGGGAACGAGTGGCTGGGATGAGTGGTTGGGATGAGTGGTTAGGAATGGGTCTCTAGGCCAGTCAAACAGGCTTAGAGACTGGGTGGTCCAAGCTTTCTATGCAAACTTCGGGTGACCGCTGCAATTTGCTAGCAACCAAAGCAACATCAAGAAGATTTTGAGTGCTGCACCATCTTTATGACTGCTTTGAGCAGGCGGCAGCCATCACCTACCAGAAAAAAATCGCCAACTGGTCAGGGAACACATACTTTTCCCTAGTGACCAGAGGTTGTGAAGGGGTCACCAATAGGTCTCTAGGCCTGTGACAACAGTTATAATGATGTCTTTTTTTATTAGAAGGCAGCTGTGGCTTGAGCAAGTTGTCTTCCAATTGGAAGGTTGGTCCGAAGGTCAAACTTTTGACTGTACCAGTTACCATTTATTAGGCAGCATTTGGATACAGTTTCATTTGATCTTACTGTTCAGGTTGGACTGACATCAGAGGGTATTCTCAGTTTCAGTCTGCATTTCCATTATGATTTGGTCTTAAATTTATTTTGCAGAGGCACTGAAAAGTTCTTAAAGTGTTAGGTTTTACTTGCTTATTCCTTCTCTGTGGCTTTAAGCCATTCGCTGAACATAAAGCAAAGCTAAGTATTCATAGCTTTAATGGTTTTTCTGTGTAATCTGGTCTTACTTTCCAGCTGTGTGTCTCTTTATTGATCCGCTGCTGTGGTGTGGTGTATGTTATAGCGCTGTGATTTCAGTAGATGTGGCAGGGTTTTCCCTGCGCTCTAGTCATGCTGATAAACATGAGAAGCCCAACTGCTGCGCTGTGGTACAACATACTGCTGTTTGGGGTTAGCTCTCCAAAACCTCTGTGAGCTTACTGGAAGAAAGTAAGAAATATATCTACATATGTGTGTGTGTGTGTGGCTGTACGCTCCTTTGAGTGTTATGTCTGGGCTTGTTCGTATATGCACCCAAGTGTGCTGGCAAAAAAGCTCTCGCTGGTCTGTTTTTGTCATTTGAAGCTATTACATAATGCAATAAAACATTACAATTACCCCGAGCTAAACATCCAGAATCAGGAGAATCTGTGGGGTTGGGATCTCATCCAGCCGTAGGGTTTCAGAGATGATGGGTTTAGGGGATGTGTGGAAAGAGACAGGGAGAGGGATGATTTCCAGGGAAATGGTAGAGCACTTAGGGAAAGAAACACAAGGGAAAAACAAAGCAAGGAGGAAATGCACCTGCCAGATAGAGCTAAAGCAGCGGGCCAGGAGCTCTGAACGTCACAGCTCAGTGGTTCGCTGACTTACAGGTGAAGAAAAGTAATTCCAATATGGCACAGTTCTACTTTTTTCTAGATTTAGTATATCACTTTTATGTTCAATAATGCACACCTATTATGGAGTTCACAAAAGGCTGGCATTGTTTTGCGGAACTTTTTACTATGCAACTTTCTTTTTGATGTATTACTGTAGAATTTTTTATTCCCAATGTCTGAGCAGATTGTAATGTAAATTTAAAAATTAACCTTCCCCAACTGACTTGGTTGCTTCTGACAGCAACATACACACACACACACACACACACAGGCATTCAAGAGTAACTAGTACCCACGCAGGAGGTCATGAGAACAACAGAGGAAATAGTTTCAAGAAGATCTGATACGGCTTATGCATCACTTTGGCATCTCTGTTAGCGACACGCAAAAAAGACACACAACATGAGCACACACATGAGGGAGGAGTAATAACCAGCGAGAGAGTGATGAGTCAGAACAAGATTTCAACCAGCAAATCCACTCAGCAAGCAGCACATCTCCTCTCTGTTTACTCGCCCTGACTGCTGTTAGTCTTGCGCTGGGTTCACCCTCTGTGTTCGCTTTTCTCGCTCTCTCTGCATCGCTTTCCCTTTTTTCTTTGATGTCTGCTGTTCACCTTCCTATTTGTCCAATGCCCTTTTTTATATATTTAATACACATTTTTACTTTTTTTACGGCTGTTTCCAAGAACATTGTTTGAGAAGTAAAATAAAGGGGGTTTTGTAGATATTTAAACACATTTAAAGAATCGTTTTGCTTTTTAACAGTATCATTGATGATCATCAGTCCTCACTGTTATGAAGCACCCAAATTGTGACTATGTAGCTTTACAAAACTCTCCTTTCATTTAATTTCTCTTCCTTTTTGCCATTCTTTGTTCTGACACACATTGCCATTGCACATGCCCAGTGAATCCAATCACTCGCAATGACAGCGTCACTGAGCGTGAGAATGCGTAAGTGAGACACAAAGGGTGGGGGAAGTTCAAGGGAAAACACTGGGCACTTGTTTCACGTGTGCGCATTTGCATGTGGGTTTGGACACCACAGCATTTCCCACAATCAGCTGTTGTATCTGGCTGAACACGAAAGAAAACCAAACCCCCAAAACAAAAAACGGATTACACTTCATAAAAAAGCACTATTACAGAACAATGCAGCTACAGAGCAACTCAGTGGTATAAATTGCAACGGCTGAGCAAAAGTTGAATCAGCAGTTAAACAGCAATGGTTTCTGAAAGGAAAAGAAGCTGAAGAAGACGTGTGCTTCTGAAAAATAGTTTATTTGGAGAAAAGTTAGCAGCTACAGCTGCACTATGACAAGGGTGTGGTAATGTTCTTATAAACTGTATATAAAAGATGGACCTAGCTTGTGAGGCAGAACCAGTGTGGAAGTGCCTTAAATTGTGTTTCATTCCCTTAGTAAGAAAAGGGTCAATCCTCGGGGTCCTTTTCAGGGTTGGGGGGTGGGGGGTGGGGTGGAGCCTATCCCAGCTGTCATAGGTCAAGAGGCAGGGTACACCCTGGACAGGTTATCAACCTGTTG
>VUQK01015578.1:0-13906 GCA_015106715.1 Bujurquina vittata
TGTCATTGCTGAGCCTGTAGAGGTCTGTGTGTCCCTCCATGGATCTGCCTCCCAGACCATCACTGACCCACCAAACCGGTCCTGCTGAACGATGTTACAGGCAGCATAATGTTCTCCAGACCCTTTCAGGTCTGTCACGTGTGCTCAGGGTGAACCTGCTCTCATATAAAAAGCACAGGGCTCCAGTGGTGGACCTGCCAGTTCTGGTATTCTATAGTAAATGCCAGTCAGGCTCCATGGTGCCGGGCAGTGAACACAGCACCCACTAGAGGACGTCGGGCCCTCGGGCCACCGTCCTGAAGTCTGTTTCTGATTGTTTGCTCAGAGACATTCACACCAGAGGTCATTTTGTAGCTCTGCAGAGCTCATTCTGTTCCTCCTTGCACAGAGGAGCAGATGGCGATCCTGCTGATGGGTTAAGGACCTTCTACAGCCCTGTCCAGCTCTCCTAGAGTAATTGCCCGTCTCCTGGAATCTCCTCCATGCTCTGAGACTGTGTTGAGAGACACAGCAAACCTTCTGGCAATGGCACGTATTGATGTGCCATCCTGGAGGAGCTGGACTACCTGTGCAGCCTCTGTAGGGTCCAGGTATGACCTCATGCTACCAGCAGTGACACTGACCCTAGCCAAATGCAGAATTAGTGAAGAACAGAAAAGATGGGGAGGGAAAAATGTGAGTGTCCTTCACCTGTGAAACCATTCCTGTTTGGGGGTTGTCTCATTGTTGCCCTTCTAGTGCACCTGTTGATAATTTGATGAACACCAAAGCAGCTGAAACTGATGAACACCCCCTCTGATACTTACTGGCCACATCAATATCACAGCGGTTTAATGACTGATGCTGAACACTGATTAAAAAGGGTTCCTTTAGTTTTTTGGCAGTGGATTTTCCTTTATATGAATTTTTGTGATTTCCTAAAATTTGACCCTGTGAAACCCACTGTCTCGAAATCTGTGCTTCCCAACCTTAGCTGAAACAAAAGGAAACTTATCTGGGGACGATATTTCATCTGGACCTTAGGTTCAAAAATAGAATTTTAATAATTGAATGAGAGCCAAATAAAGAAAGGTCTTAAATAAATCATTCTGCATAAATGCAGCCTCTCATTGACTAGTGAAACCATTGCCGGTTTCACTAGATGGATGTAGCCACCATGACACCAGTATGGTTTCTGATTCTCTGTTTTGCCTGCTGCAGTGTTTGTTCTTGGAACTAGAAATGACCACATTTGTGCAAATGGAGTGCTAAGCTATTAGTTAATGCTAGCAAACGTGGTAAGCAAGCTGTTGCCATACATGGACGAATGTAACGCACACAGATACACACATCGGGTGATCAGTGCAGACACTCCCCAACTTTACCAAACGGAAGAGTTATACAAATATTTGCCTGCTGCACAGTTGTTATGAAGGAGGAAACAGCCCAAACCACTTTTATGCCAGGACATAAGAATATTTCTTAGCATGGAGTCAGCCTCAGAGAGGAACTCCAGTTTCTGGCTTCATCTTTTAACCCCCAGAGGATGCTGCTTGGTTGATACTGCACACATATCACTTATGCTCCTCTGATTCAGATTCATTCATATTAAATATTACATTATAGAAGGGGTGTCCAAACTTGCAGCCCGCGGGCCATTTCTGGTCACACACCCCTAATTCCGGTCCACAAATTATGTCAAAAGTTATATACGATTTGGCCCTTTGAGTTACTTTTTTGACATTTTGCTTAACCCTCTGGATTGGAGGGGAAGGCGAAATGTCAAAAAAGTAACTTAAAGGGCCAAATTGTATGTTATTTTTGACATAATTCGCGGACCGGAAGTAGGGGGCCTGGGCGGAAATGGCCCGCAAGTTTGGACACCCCTGCTGTAGACCAATACAAAGATGTTAAAAATGTCAGGGAGATATTGGGATGTATTGTAGGACATATATTGTATACATAAAGACCACAAGTGGAAAAAATGAGAATACAGTTAGAGCACAGAAGCAAGCGCACCATAAAATTCTGTCCATTTTCCCAGCCTAGTGGCCAACACTGCTTTCTATGTGAAGGGGCCCTATGAATTTGTGTTTAGTGGTAATGTGTGCTAACATGATAAACTAAACTGGTCCACATGTTTACTCATTGTAACTGGCAAAATCTGAACGTTAACACCGCTAACGTTAGCATGTAGCTTAAAACACTGTCGTGTCTAGACTCTGCCTTGCAGAGATACCTTGTTTTAGGCTTTTCACTCTGTTTTATTTGATTTCTGCATATCTGTACCCTGGATATCTGAATATAAGGTACCTGAAGGAGAAATAAGTTATAATTAAAAAAAATATACCTAGAAGATAACAGTCTGACTGGTTTTGACTCAGCCCTGGTGTGACAGCATGTTGGCATAGGTAAACAACCAGTTTAACTGTGTATTATGCCTACAAATTAACTAAAGAGAAAAATGTAACAGCGTTAACTTTCAACTTTGGCTTTTCTGTAAACAAACAACATCTTCAAATAGCTCACAGAATCCACGTGTCTATAAAGTCTAAATACTCCAAGTCTTATGGGAATCAAGATAACTCCTCTAGTAACTGGAACCTAATTGTGTCAGACCTCAGGGAAACAGATGCATCAGGGCTGGATGATTTCTCTGCTTTTCCCGTTTGATTGCCATGTGACTTCTAAACTTTAGAGATTGCTGATATCTTGAACTAAACGTGGCCACCACCGTCCATTTTTGCCTTTTTTCTTTTTCAAACTGCTGCCACAAACACATGAGGAAAAGCAACACAAGCCTACTCATTCATTGTGTTCTGTTTATTAAAAGCACTTTATATCACCCTTAGCCGAGGGATTGGGTTTACTTAAAGCCCTGCAAGGTCAGATTCTGTAATCATGGAAAATGTGAGTCATTATTTTGCCTACTTGCAAGGTATTTTGGAAGGTCTGTTGAAATTTCAGCTCTCTTTCTATCAAATAAACAGAAAGATATTTTAAGGTTGTTTTGACTGTTAGGACTGTTTAGAGCGCGTACACTGTACCGCAGGAGAGGAATCCACAATGAACAATGCATATGACCTACAGTTAAACAAATTCTGTGTTGAAGTACAGTCATTTATACCCTCTATCTGTTGAAACCCGATTTCCACTGTAGAAATACCAAATGTGGATTAATAAATCATCTGATATGTATCAAAGGCAAATCATTTGTCATTTCTTTTACATGTTGTCTCTTTCTTTTCATGTAGGTCGAAGTATTTCCGAGGGAAAAAGCTGAACGGAGAATACGAGATCCGTGTGGAGCAGGTACAGTGTGTTTAATAATGATATTCATCCTATTGATTTTTTTTTTCAATTAATCATTCAAAGTTTGTGTTTTATGCATTCATTCATCTTTTCAATATTAATATTTTGGATCTTCACAGTTTTGTAGCCATTGCACAGGCTCCCTGCCACTAGCTGTGTTCTTAGAAAATATTTTTAATAAATTTATTTTCTAATATCAGAACATCTTAGAGTGAATGTTGACAATTTAGATTATGGCAATCCTGACTTTTCATCTCCAACAAGCAACTCGTAGTTATTTAATTTCTTTGTAAAAGTAGTTTAACATTTTGGGGCATATGTGCATTGTTTTTTTGTTTTTTTTTTTACTCTATTTAACACCGTAAAAAACTAAGTGCACGCTACTATCTCTGCAGGAGATAAGAGGGTAAATAGCAGCTGGGTGAAAATGATCAACTCCATAAAATGGAGAAGGTTTGTCAGTTTGCTTGTGTGGAGCATTCAGGTGTGTGTTAACACAAAGGAACAAGCTCCCCCAGGAGTGCATGTCTCATCAAATTCAGCCCGAGGTCAGACCATGCAGTGCTCAGAGAAACTGCAAAGAACCCAAGAGCTACATCTCAGACTCTGCAGGCCTCAGTCAGCATGTTAAACATTAAAGTTCATGACAGTACAGTTAGAAAGAGACCGTACAAGTATGGCTTGTTTGGAAAGGGTTACCAGGAGAAAGCGTCTTCTTTCTAATAGAGCATGGCAGCACAGCTTAGGTTAGCAAAGTTGCATCTGAACAAACCACAAGACTTCAGAACACATCAGCACAAAGACCTCATACCAGCTCTAAAGCACGGCGGTGGAGGGGTGATGATTTGGCTTGTTTGGTGGCCACAGAACCTGGACTTCCTGTAGCACTGAGTCAACCATAAACTCCTCTGTATACCAAAGTATTCTAGAGTCAAATATGAGGATATCTGTCTGACAAATAAAGCTCGGTTTAAACTGGGTCATGCAACAGGACAATGATCCCAAGCACAACAAATCTACAGCAGAATGGCTGAGAAATAAAATAATCAAGGTGCTGCAAAGTCCAGACTTAACCCAACAAGAGTGGCCCAAAATTCTTCCACAGTGATGTGAGTGGCTGATAAAGTCATACAGAAAATGATTACTTCAAGCTATTGCTGCTAAAGGTGGCTCTACAAGCTATTGAATCATAGGGTGTATCTAGTTTTTCACAGCACAGCACTGCACAGGGTCCTGGGAAAACTTTCTTTTCACATGACTGGATATCTCCACCCAGAATATTTTGGCAATGCATCAGTTGTTGTCCATCATCGATAGCATTGTAGTAACCTAGCCTTGAATGCTACATTTGTCTTACTCTTGGGCCAGATTCTGTGACTTGTGCTCGCACTCTAAGGGTCAGTCGATGGCCACCATGTGGAGCCCACACTGAGTGTAAATGCAAAGCAGCGTTTACACTCTTCTTATATCCAGATAAGGCTGGCTTCAAAAGTCAGTAACTATAGTCTTTCATATTAAAATGCCTAGCTGAAAAGCCTTGAAAAATATGTTTACAGCCCAATTCAAACAACTGCTTTCGTCTATATGGCTAATTTACTGCTTCATAATAACAGTTGTCTTCTAGTCACTGGATCTCTTCACTGTGTTTTTGATGATTTTGCCTTTTCTAGTGATTTTAATGAAGTTATTTGGCTTGCTGTGTGGTTGACTGAGACCATCCAGGAAAGTCAGCACTTCCAGAACTGTATTGAAATAATGGTATAACAGTTGTGCATGTTTCGCCATACTGAAGTATCCCTTTAAGGAAGAAATCTTATTTTAATTCATTGTAATTGTGAATTTATTCCATGCAGTGTATATATAGAAATATGCTTGTATGTCTAGACATGCAGTATTTACAGATAACATCTAATTTACCTTTTAAAGAAAATCTGTTCAGGTGCACATGTGCAGTCCTTTGTTGAGACTGAAGCTGTCTTTAAAATGGAGTGGCGGGTTTTTATGTGAGAAGGAGAAGAAACCACGAAAAGCTGGAGTAGTGATTTTATAGCCTGTTTGCTTTACTCTTAACTGTTGTGGTCACGTCCTATTTCTCGGACTGGGGTTGGAGCTCGAGTGGATCAACACTTCTCTGTGATATGTGATATTTGTGTTTTTATGTGTTTTTTATTTTTTTTGTTTTTTAAATCTTGTGGTTGCATAAAAAATTTAATCAGTCAATGAAAACTAGACTGATTTAACAAAATCCATCAAGACAACAGTGAGGGGTGAAAGGGGCATATGAGGACCCCCAAAGCTCAGCTATAGCTTCAGCTGACCTACTTGGATCTCGTTGGACCCTGTTTCCCAGAAGCCCCCTGCACTGACAAACACAAGTCAGTTGCTAATTGCCTTCAGCAGCCAGATTCTTCATCAGCTGTTTGGAGCCTTAGAATGATGGAAACACGAGTTCTGTGTGAAAAGTTAGCAACATGCTGTGGATGAACTGTTGTAGGGTATAATAATAAAAGCACTGCACTTTATTCTCTTCTCTTGAATCCCATTCTTATTATTTTACATCTCTGCCTAGCAAACATATAGCACTGTGCAAAAGTCTTGAGCCACCCCTCGTTTCTTTTATATTTTGCTAGGAAAATGGGAATTGGCAGCAGCGATTTATTGAAACATTTTCTAAAAGGCAAAAACAGTTTTTACTATTCTAATGAGCTTGAAAGTTAATATTTTATAAAACCACCTTTATTTTTCAACACAGCTTAAACTCTCTCAGGCATGCGTGCTTTTCTGCATTCGTACTTCTGCATCCCTAACACCACTGGCTGAAATGCAGCCCCAAACCGCGACAGAGCCTCCACTGTGTTTCACAGATGGCTGACCATTTCTGATGGGGCTTCACTGAACAGTCGATGGATCAACTGAAGGGCCAGGTGCATCTCTCAGGTCCTGTGTCAGGTGTTTGCCGGATCTTTTTTCCTCCTATTTCTTAAGGACATGATGTTCAGATAGGGTTTATCTGCTGTAGATAGTTTTTTAAGGAATCCCACTTCTTTTTTAGGTCTGGTACAACGACTGGACTGAAAATGAGTGAAAATCCCGCCAATGTCCAAAGAAAAACAGGGGAACTAACTTGGGGGCAAAACATAAAGACATGAGAGGTAGATCAAGGCTTTTGCACAGTACTGAAAATAGCCTTTTTTCCCCCTTTTTTTAAGTGGTGTTAAAAATAGCTCAACATTAAGGTCATTAAGGTTCTCCCCAAGATGTTTTTCTCATATTTTCATCTTTTTTATAATTACAAACATTTGATTTGCTAGCTGTCATGCATCATGAACATGCTGTTTAAGCTTTCTAAAGCAGTGCCAGACCCTCATAACTCTTCTCTGTCTTGCTTGCTGCCATATAAGGTACCATCTTTAGACTCTCAGAGCACAGACTCACCACAGCATGTGATGGTGCAGTAAAGGAGGCCCAATGCCAGTCTGTATGAAAGAGAACAAGAAGGAGAGAGCGGCTTTGAGTCTCAGATGTGACCTCTCATTAAAGTGCATTACCTCCATAGGATATTTGTGTGCCCATTATTTTGGATTATTCCCTCTTATTTATATGACCCACGTCGACGTTAGATTTAGTAGCTGCTTGGAACCGTGTGTACGCTGGGTAATCTTTTTCTTTTTTTAAACCACTAAACAGATGCTTGTGGGAGTGCCGGTGGTGACTTCTTTGTGCTCCTAAGTGACTCATAAAACAAGCTTGAACCCATTGCTTTTTCTCAAAATCATTACACGCAGCATGTTCAGTAGTGTTTCTTGATTCTCTGGGGGGGCTCAAAACATGCCAAATTTGATCTGTACGGCAGCATACCTTCTGCATTACAAATGCACTACAGTCGTAAATGCAGACAGAGCTGTCCCCCTTTCTGTGTAACTTCTTCAATACAGTTAACACTTATAGAGCTGGGAGTTGTAGATTGATTGCTCTCACTGGTGGGCTGAAATTAGAATTAATGCGCTGCTACATCAAGTCAGTGATCATTCATCACAAGCCTCTGACTCATTTAATCATGAGACTCAGAAAAAATGCCACGGGGGTGGGGGGGTCTACTCTATTATCTGCCTGCTGTTTGTTTTGTTGGTTTTTTTTGCTGTTGGAGATTGATTGTAAGTGGCTGTGGTCACCCAGAGATTGAACATGCAACGTCCCCAACCTCTGGGCGACCACTTTAAATCATAAGGTGATTGCACAGGTCACCTGGTGGGAGCAAACCTATCTTCAAACAATCACGGTCCAATTCGGACCAACTGCATCGGTGCTCCTCTTCCCAATCTTCAAGACTTGTTCACTTCCAGAATCAGGAAACGGGTAGAGAAAGGCTCCTCACACCCTGGTCACAGTTTATTTCAGGTCCTTCCATCAGGCAGGACATACAGCTCTCTGTACACAAAAACCACCAGACACTCAAACAGTCTCTTTCCTCATGCCATCACATTCATTAACAGCTGATAAATAACACTCTACTTTATTGCCAATACATTACAAATCTTTCTGTTACACAATTTCTTTTATTTTTTTTCTTCTCCAACGCACACTACTTTATCTTATTTTATTTTATTATTTGTTAGAGTTTGTATATTGTATATTTCCCAGATCTTTATTGTATATTGTGTATTTTGGATGCGTATACTGTATAGCATTTAAGTTAAATTATAGGACACTGTATAATACTAGAGAAACACCATCGACCAGAACCAAATTCCTTGTGTGTGTGAACAAACTTGGCCAAATAAACCTGATTCTGATTCTGATTTGCTAAATACTAAAAGTTACTGTGGAGGACAGTTATGACAAAGGCTCAGTAATAGCTATAAACTCTACAGATATTTTTATCCCAATGTTACCAGCAACCATCACCATGGAGTAGTGGTCATATCTGACTAAGACCACAACAGAAAAATGACGGAGCTCAATTACGTCCCAAAGACGACCCCATCTTCTGACCTGCCTGTGCATTATCTTCTTCATAAAAAATTCTGAGTTGTTTTATCTCACAGTAGGTGGCTGTAGATAATTTGACCCACTGACTCAGCCAATATGTTATTTGAACACGTGCCTGCTGTTTTACGTTTAGACTCAGACTTGTGTTCGTTCAGAGAGATTAGTGCATTCCACAGATCTTTGCAGCTTGTCGGATATCCATGTCCTACAATGTTTTTTTTATGTCTTTGAACGGTCTTGGATGTGTGCAGTGCTGTGGGGCATCTTGTGCACCTGCAGTTTTACCATATCTGCTTTACTTATTGACATTTTGAAAATCCAGACAGTTTGCTGCAAGATTTTTTTTAGGTTCTCCAGCTACAATCAATGCTGATCACAGACATAATGACACCCAACACAAGGCTGCCAGACAAACTGCCTGTTTACTACCCACAAGTCATAAACACTGCAATTTACACAATTGGACAGATTAAACAGAACTAAAGAGGTCTGTTGTTTGTAAAAGAACAAGAGGCACTTCTGTAGGGTTGCCGGCTCATGTGTGGTTTGGGTTGTGTGGGGCAACATCTGCTGAGCAGGCGTATGACCTCAGCACTGTCCACGCTCCTTTCTGCTGCAGTCATGGCAGCTCACAGGCAGTTGGCTGTATGTTATCCGTACCCTTTTTTGGCTTGTATTTGCCCATGACACAGGGCATGTGGGGAGAGCTTTCAGAAGACGGATGATTTGGTGTGCAACTTGCTGCCTTCTGTTGCTCTGTTGAGGTTAGCATCTGTCGTAAATTTCAGCCTTAAGTGCCTCGATGGATTATTTCACTGTAGCACAAGGTGGTAGTGATTAGCAACAAATACCTCTCTGTGGTGCATATGAATAGTCCACTGTACTTCAGACTTCTCAATTGCATCAGTATGCGATTCAACCAAGCTTATCGAGAATGACGAAAATATTTGCCCTGCAACTACTGCATGCTCCCCATGTGCTGAATCAAATCACAGCAGTTCTGACTGTAGTATAAATCTGAACAGCTCTGCCTCAAATAACCAAAACAATTCCCCACATGCCAGACTGTGTGGGACTAATGCTGTATTTATGTAACATTTTCTATTCAGAGTTGTGTTTCATCCAGGCTTTGGTTTGTAAAGGTTTTTCCTCATTGAAAGCAGAGATGTAAAGCAATAAAAGAAACATTTTGGACCAGAAAAATATCTATTCTCAGGTAAAAAGAAAGCACTACCTAGGGCATGGGGTAGAGTGATTTTACCAATAGGGGAAGTGGCTGTTTGGACTGCCACTGGGTACAAAAGTCATTTGATCAAGGCCTGGGTTAAAAGAAATGTAAATGACATTTGTGGAGAGGAAGCATAGAAATTTAGTTATGGCTCATGTCTACATAAACTGTTCTATAGAACATTTATTTATTTTTTTTGAAATTTTGCCTTCATGGATTCCCTGTAATGCTGGAATATAGTGGCCAAAGGACACTTAAACTTCTTTAGCCTCTCATACTCACAGTGACATTTGAGCTACTTTCATCTTTGACAATTCAAGTCATGATTCTCATCTGCTACACTTCTAATGATGAGCTGCATTCATTTCACATTGCATTTCCTAAAATGACACCGCAACTACTTTCATTTTTTTATACTTCAAATAAAGCTTCAGCGTGTCTTCTTCGTGTCTAATGACACTCCCACTGGCATTTCACGTTATGGCTCAACAACAATTTCCTTCTCATTTAACCTCCTTTAAGTTTGTCTTATAAAACTCACTCTGGGGTTTAAATTTGAAATCCAAAATTTCTGTTACGCTTATTACATAAATTCATATATAATATTTCAGCTAATCGTTACTTTGCTCTTTCACCCAAATCTGGAAATCATGTAATATTTTAAAACCAAAGTTTTATGTAAAGTTTTCAAATACTTATTAAGTTGTCCTGTATATTGCTGTCAAGAAAAATTTGCAAATAATAGCCTAGGTGTAACATGGTCGGACCTTTCACGTTGTTTTTGCCAAAGGACAGAATATTCTGTTTCCAGTCGGGAGGAAACAAAAGACATCTTAACCACCTGAACCTCAGTGACCTTCCTCAGTCGAGATAAAAAAAAAACAACAAAGATTCAAGGTGAGCTGCTCTCAGGTGGTGTCCGCGGGTTTATTAGCAAGGATGACTGAGTGCACACAACACTGAAGCGGTGACACTTGAATACCTCTTGTTGCCTTTCACCACAGTAGTATTTGCCCGGTATGAGACAGTTAGGAAGAAGCTATATCTGATTCAAAGGCCAATGAGCCATTAGCTTTGTGCTAGAAAGAAAGAAATGAGTTTTAGATGCCTAGTTAGTTTGGATTACTGTGGTAAAGTAGCAGTGGGAGTGGCACTGAAATGGCAACTGCAGAAGTTCAAACAAGCTTAAATAAGCAAGATTTGTTGAGCTGAGCTTGAGCCACAGTTAAACTGAATTATAAGTCAAGTTTCTCCCAAAATCGAGTTCCTTCTAGCGGTTTGGCTGCAAACCATTCTTAATCCAGCCTGAATGCAGGTCAGCAGATGAGAAGAATCAGCTCTGGAGGCAGTTGTTCTGTGTATCACTTCCTGTTTTCCTTTCCCAGGCAAGAGCTGTTCCAAGACAAGTGTCTGAATGTGTTACCGCGATGGTAACCATGGCAGAGTGAAAAGGCTTCTGCCCTGGCTTCTGGGCCTGTGCCCTGTACCAGCTTCTTTATCCATTACTGCCCAGTGACACTGGCTGTTAGCGCGCCTCTTAAATGTAACCAGCCACTCAGAGACAACATGGAATTCTTGGCCTTTGCCAAAGTGTTGCCCACTCTGTGGTTTTATCAGGTCGTAGCACAAGCCGCTGTAGGAGCCGGTGTTTGGGATGGGATTCGTTTAGAAGACGCACGGGTGCATTGGTGCGTGCATGAGCATGGGAGTGTCATGCAGTCACTGTGCGTTTGGGTGTGTTGTGCATTTAGGAGCCTTTCTTGGCACAGCATGCGCTGCAAAGTGCACAGATGTTTCTTTTAGGAATGGGTATCAGTAAGAATGGAGCCGATAGAAGAACCAGAGCCAAGCACATGTCCTTGAGGCACACTGAGCATGAGTGGCGCCTCGTTGTCCCTGAAATAAGATTATGGCATTTACTCGCCCCCTGCTCTTCCTCTGAGAGTGCAAAACAATAAATAACAAGAGGTGGGTGTTTTTTTCCTCCTCTCTCTCTCTTGGCAAAAAACAACAACAACAAAAAAAACCCCTGTTTTGTTACTTGGCACATTCTTTTCAAAGGCAGCTTACTCCCCCATACAAAGTTCACATGGGTCACAGCGCTAGATGAAAGGGAAATTAGTCTTAGAGAGAATATTGCTGATAATATCCTTTTTTATGTAGATGAAAGCCCATGTGAATCGCAATGAAACTTGGGACTGTCTCAAATGACAGACACAGCTCGAGGATGTGCAGATAGCAAATTGTTTAACTAGCAATGCAAATGTGCTGGAGCTTGTTTGAGGGTCGGGTCGGCTGGAGGAGCGGTCCATAGTGGCGTTTATGATGGCTGATCTGTATGAGACGTGTTGCACTGCTTGTCTGAAGTGTGCAACGCGCTCTTCATGTTGGTGCTTTTGTGAGGCTATAACAGTATTAGATATGCTCTTTCATAAACTGAATATAAGGGTTTGGAGCAAGTGTTTTACATAAAAATAAGAATAATCACCAACCAAAAACTCTTGACAGTTTCTTGATGCTTCTGGTGTAGGCATGAATGCTCTCCACTTCCTCTTCAGGACTGTAGCACATCTGTACAGAACTGTAAACAGTGTTGAGCCACCCATCATTACCTTATATTTTATTTGTAATTTTTGGGGGGTCTTGAGCAACACTTTTCCCAGGCTTTCTGAAGGTCCTTCATATTTTTCTTTGGCTGCTTTTTTCACTTGTTTTCAGTCCAGCCCTGGCACTCGACCATTTTCATAGGAACGGGGTTTTTTGTTTGTTTGCTAAGTCACTTAACACCCACCTATGAATCATTCATAAAAAGGCATCTAACTCAGACAACTGAGAAAAGAATCAATATTAAATTGTCTCTTTAGACATGTTCAGACTTCAACATTATTGAAGCAGTGTGGGGTCACCTTGACAAAACAGAGCAAATATGGACCTTCAAGCTCATGTCCCATTTTCTAGCAAAATATAATGAAACGAGGGGTGGCTCCAAACGTTTGATGTTGATAAGTTGATAAGGCTTGTGTTTTTCTCTCTGTATTGGTCTCCACCATCAGAGACCAGAGACCGGCCCTCTGGTCACAAACCTGTTTGATTAGCTGACTGCTACATGTCGTTAGCCATGTGCTGTGCATATAGGCAGCGATTTATTCCAAAGGCCAGATATCATTATGAGAAGGTGTTTTTCTCCCCTTGAGTGTCCCTGGGAAATGTTTGAATAGTAAAAGTAAAAGCAGAATTTCAGTTTAAAATCATTAACACATGCTACAAGAAATGGAGCCAAAGTTTCTTTTTTAAAAAAAATTATAGTAGTATCTTCAGATGTATCCCATTAGGTGCACTACATATTGATACAATTTCTGGGTCAGGCTCTCCAGCCAAACGTTGTGGGGTTTTTTGTGTCTAGCCCTCATTGTGTAGTCATACGGCAGTAAAAGCAGAGCAGATAAACACAAACTCTTGGCTCTCTGTTTGACACTTCTGTGGACGGTGCTTTCACTTGGTTCTAGTTTCTTCAAGACAGTTCATATTTACACATTGAGTCACAGCTGGCTCAGGATTAGCACACCAGGAAATGCAGCCACGTTCTCTGTGAAATGTTGTGCTTGGTAGTCGACCACGTCACTGCAGATTGACTTTGTTTTCCACAGAGAGCAGGCTACTTGTTTAGCATCCATTAAATCCACTACTTTAGTGTCATGTCTCATAAACTGATGTGACGAGTAGCAAATGGCAGGGTTTCATGTCTGAGGTCAACTGGCTGCTGTTTAGTGTCCCTCCAGGGGCGTTTTGTACCTGCGGCAGATAAGTTTATGGTGACACAGCTTGACACACTTTTCCTCTGAAGGAAAGTGGAGAGCATGTTTCGAGTGAGGAATGAGGTCTGACAGAAAAGCTGAGTTTCGATCTAGAGCTGTTTCTTCAGCAACCAACAGTGGCCATGGCTACGTTAGCTTACTGTTGTTTTTACAATACAATACAGCCTTTTATAACTCTTTGCAGTAGATGTAGGGGCACCATTGACTTGTATATGATGTATTTGAGTGAGAGGGTACAACCATAGGCATAAGAACCGGGGGGGGGGGGGGGGAAAACTTTTTTTTTAAATTTTTAAAAAAAAGGGTTTTTTTTTTAACATGCTAGTGCACTGGTAATATTTATGCACTGGTAACATTTATCTGTGCACTGGTAACTTTGTACTGCCAACATTCATGAATTGGTAATATTTATCTTTGCTCAAACAGAGCAAACGTGGGCAAACAGAAAGCCAGTTTGCCCACGATTATAAAAATATACATATGTAAATTATACATGCAATAATATGGGTGTACACAACACTATTTTTCCAAGAAACATTTGAAAAAGAAGAAAGTAAAAGATCAAATAGCAATTTTTTATTCT
>VUQK01015584.1:0-26403 GCA_015106715.1 Bujurquina vittata
TTATGAGATATTAAAGTCAGAAAACACTGAAAAGGGCCCGCCCTCGGGCCCCTGTCGACCAAGAAGTTAAAAAGGCCGTTCATGCTCCAAAACCCTCTAATGTAACTGAATTAGGACAATTCTGCAAAGATGAGTGGGCCAAAATTCCTCCCGAACGCTGTAAAAGCCTCATTGCAAGTTATCGCAAACGCTTGGTTGCAGTTGTTGCTGCTAAGGGTGGCCCAACGCGTTATTAGGTTTAGGGGGCAATCACTTTTTCACACTGGGCCATGGTGGTTTGGATTTTTTTTCACCTTTACTACTTAACACCTTCATTTACAACTTGCATTTTGTGTTTACTTGTGTTGTCCTTGACTATTGTTTAAATTGGTTTGATGTTCCCAAACACTTAAGTGTGACAAACATGCAAAAAAACAGGAAATGAGGAAGGGGGAAAACACTTTTTCACACCACTGTATGTCATGTTTTGCATCTATATGTGAAACATGATGGTGGCTCAAGAATTTTGCACAATACTGTAGGTAAACATAAGCAGTGTCAGATGATTCATTCTTGGTTGAATGAACAGCATGCATTTTGGTTTTAATTTCTAAAAATATTTTTGTGTAATGCTGTTGTGTAATAAAAGAATCTGGTAATATAGACACACCTGCCAATTACACTTCAAACAGCCAGATATTTCAAAAATCTTAATCCCCAATCATTCATTATTTTCTTGTTGCAGGCTAAATGGAATTTTTTTAAGGAATATTTTGTCTTTCTAAAATATAGAACAAATATCTGTTTTTTTTGTGTGTGAACACTGTCCAAGCTACACACAGAAAAAAGTCTTTTATAGAGTGCAGGGAAGATTACGACATGGAACCAAAATCTGAGAGAAATGCAACAATGGTACGCAGACACAATATTTATATCAATTGCAGCAACTGGTCCTGTTTTCCTTTTGCTCATTGTTGTGTTGAGACATTTCGGGTCATGCTTTAGCTGTTTATTATGTGTTTTTTCCAAGCCGAGCCCTTTCTTCTTTTATTGCACTATGCTAATGGCCACGTCCAAGTTTTTCTGTATATACAACACCTCATTGAAGTTTGTCTCTTATGAAATTTAGTCAGGGAGCATGAATGGGCCTCTCCTTTTGTGTTATGAAAGTCAGCTGAAACATATTTGAGCGTTATTTAGATCTCTCAGAGCTCATAAAATGAAATCTCGTGTTACAGCAGTACATGCAGTGGGGAGAGTTAAAATGACACTGGCCATTATTATCTGTTTATGTGCTGAACTCTGTCAACACAGATGTGGTTAAAAAACATTACCTAAATGAAATTTAATTCCAGCAGTTCAACACAATTGCTTTGATTTGTGTAATTTGGATATAAAGGCAGACAACTGGAAAATAAAGTTTTGTTTCTCATAGATCAAAGGTTGTGTTTTGCATAATTATGTTGTGTTAGTCTTGGTTTTGTGTTTGAGGGTTGGAAAACTAAAACGTCTGAGACATTATTGATTAAAATAAATTCTTTTTTATATATTTATTTTAATTTTTATACCATTATGCCATTTTTAATCATCTTACATGTGTTCTTTTTTCCTCTGTGTCCAGGCTCACCCTTTCTGGCCAGTGAAGATCGTGTTTTGGGTGGAGTAATTGTCTTGCGATGTTGCAGATGTGTGGAAGCTCAGCCATCTCAAAATATTCAGGGTATACTGGGTAAGATGTTATTAATCTCGTGACTTCAGCCTTCAGGCCTGTTGTGATGGCAGGCAAAGAGTGTAAGTCTGTTTTTAAATTGACTGTTACACCTAGACTGCCACTTTGGTAATAAAGAAGATAGTTGGTCAGGTAATAGTTAAAGATTAAGTTTGTACAACAAAAATCATCTCTTTTCTGCACCTAAACTGGAAAATGCAGCAGCCAGCATCAGATGGTTTGTGTCCTTCATGGTTTGAAAACCCACAACAGTGTAACAACAGTGTTACTTTAAATCCAAGCAGCCGGCAGTGACGCTGGTGTCCAGTCCGTCTCCCTGCTTGCAACGGCATTATAATAGAAGTTTAAGCACCAAGCAATCTTTTTTTGATTGGCAACTAGAATTTAACACAACTTGATGAGATATTCTCACATCTCTTTTTTCCCAAATTCACTGCACTGTTTCCTACAGGTTGTGAATTCACCTGCGGTGGTGGAGCCAGTGTCACAAATGCATGCAGGGAGTCATGCATTTTATATGGGGATAATCTAACCTGTTTACTTTTTTGTAACTACAGATGTGACCACATCAAACTGAAACTCAATTTTGATTATTTTCTTGCCTTCACGTTAATATTGGGAACCAAGTCCCACATTTTGGGACACATTCTTTTCATGACTCATGGTTGAGAATTTACTTATGGCGTCAGATAGTAGATAGTGTAAGTATAATTTACATGTGTTCGCTAAACCCCACACATGCAGCCAATAGTTATGAAAGCACAGCAGAAAATCGACTTTGATCCAGACTTCAAACTCAAACTTGCACTTCCCTGGATCCCCAGCAGTGCACCCACCAAGAGTGAAATGACCGTGATGAACTGTCGAGAAAAGCAAAGAGAACACAGACATACAGTGACTCCTTGATTTATTAGTGGGATGTTAAGAGAGGGAGGAGGCACTGTGGCTTTCCTGGCAGGTGGTCTGTGTTTTAACTTACACAATCAGGCTTTGGTTTCACACCCTTCATCTCAGATTTAAGCAGAGACCTCCCACTATGGAATCAACCACTAATCTTCAGACAAGTGGAGGCCTTCTAATACTGACAACTGATTGTATTGATGGATTTGGTTTCTCTGCCCAGAGCTTAGGAGAATGATCCTTCTTTTGGCATTTCTGCTGTTATGGAATTAATCTCAGTGCTAGTTGTGTCCAGTTCAGAGTTTGGGCCCTATATGGTTTACTACTGGGTCTTGTGTTGCTAGCCTGCCTGAATAATAAAATGTTTCAAAGTGACACTGAGTAATGTTTCGATGCTGCGTATGGAGTGTAGCGTTTGCGCAGTGTCACCTACCACAGATTGCTGTGGATTGTTGATTTACACGACTAAACAGCATGTTAACCACATCCTTTTGGTGCAGTAATTGAGTTTACATTTCACCTTTCAAGTTCTGCTATTGTCTGCCATTATGTCACGACTGCCAGTCATATATTTTCATCATAATGGGCATGCTCGGCATTAACTCCACTTACTCACCTGCCAGATGTTCTTCTGGCAGGATTACTAATTTCTGTTTGTTTTGTTAAATCAAACCTTTTGTTCTGTGTGGTTTGTTGTTTCTATCAAACCATTGCTCTGCCCACTTCATCGTATTAAGTCTGTGTATGGATACTGTATATTTGTTTGAACACTTAATATTGTGACCTTTATCTGTCTTTATTTACAGTGGAGTTCCTGTGGAGTCACACCACAGAAAGCATGTGCGTTGGCTACATGTCGGCCCAAGATAGCAAAGCAAAGGTGAGCTTCCCAATTAGCCAGACAACTGAAACATATTGTAATTAGTTTTAAATGTAATCTTAAAATTAATTTATAATGCCTGCATCATTGACTAGTGCCAGAGAAAGTGGCTTTAAAGTGGTATGTCTCCCCTGTTAACTTTCAGTTATAAAGATTTTTTTGATAGTTTATTGAAAAAAGGAGCCTATTTGCTTCGTTCCTGTGCCTGGTGGCTGTAGCTTTAACTCATGGGGCCCGGCCATGTTCAGCACAACGGAGCCAGATGGGTCCACACTACTCCCCCAAAAAGAGCCATAGGGGTCGGTCCAGTGCCTTTTGAATCGGGTGGATGAAGTTAAGCATGTTTTATCCAGCCACTTGTTCTTTAATTCCTTATGAAAAATACTATTGAACTTTTTTTTCCATGAGGGCTCATGCTATATTGTTTAGCTGACTCTGTCCTGGGTAACGAATATCACTCATAGCTGCTCCTATACAATGCTATGTGAATATATTATAATGCCAAAGGCATCTCAGAGCCTTTTTAAGACTATTTTTATTTTATTTTTTACATAAATTCTGTGGCTTCTTAAGAAGTAGGCCCTAGTGCTCTGGTCTCCTGGCTCTAAGTGGAGTCTCAGCTCCCACTGATTTGTTTGGCTAATGTATCTCTGTCACTCTGTATGAAGAGAGGGCACTGTTGTTCAAGTCTGGTTCAGATTTCAAAGTGTTTGCCCCGTGTCCCCTGGCTCCACCTCCCTCACCCGTTCCCTATCTCTCTCTCTCTCTCTCTCTCTCTCTCATGGTCTGCCTCTCTCATCGCCCCCTCTCTCTGACCACTACCTGGTCTTGAAGTCCCATAAAGTTTACTGAAAGTCATGCGCCACTGGGGATATCAGTATCAATCTGCATATTTGTCAGATGTGCTCTGTGTAAGGGGCTTTGGAATGGAATGTGAGCATGCAAGCTCTCCTGTCATGGCAGTGCCAACAGAGAGAGGTAAGCAGAGAACAGTGAACATAAAGTTCCTGTTTGTAACTCACTGTTTTGTTTGCTTCCCCTCTACAGTATGCAGTAGGACAATCTATCTGCTGCTAATTTAAAAGGAAATATGACAGTGACAGGTTGGAGGCATTTCATTTAACATCCTGTGACTGGTGAAGCAGAATATGTTTTGGTATAAACTAGATGATAGAGAAAAATTTAGTTCCCGAGACAACTAGAGTACTTGAACTGATTTTAAGTCAGAAAAGCAGGAGCCAAATATGGTGCTCTGTTACTGTTCCACAAATTTAGCCTCAAGCTGTTCTGTTGAAAGAGTTCGAAGTAGTGCAGAGTGCATGGAAAGAGCACTTGTAGGCTACACCTTAATCGAAACAGCAGAAACATTTAGGGTCTGGGCACCAAAGAAGCCCTCATGTAGCTTTAAAATCTACTGTGTTGATGTCACTAAGCATCACATCATTAAGATATGCATGCAAAATGTTCTTTGTAAAGTGCATGTGCTGGGTGGGTGGAGATCCAGGAATATCATCTGTCAGTAGTGGTTTCTGGGTCTCTTGGGGAAGGGTATCCACTTCCTCCTGGGGGGGCCATTGGTGGTACAGTGATATTGGAGAGTGCAGCCAAGAAGACAGCTGCTCCACCAAATCTCACACGGCTCTATCAGAGACTGAGTAGCTTGTTGTTGTGAAACTGAAGTTATGACGATTTGATGTGTCTCTGTGCCTGACCATCTGCATACCAGAGCAACTGGCTGTTCTGTCCTTTATGCCTGCCGAGAACCAAGCCAAAGACAAGCACTTTGATGCGGCCAGGCTCCAGTCATGTCTGTTGTGGTCTCTCTGCCGTGGAGGCCCAGGAAGTGGCACCTGTGTGTCTATGGCATTCATGACAAACCTGTGGTGAAATTCTGTTTGAAAAGAATGGGCTAAGAGTTTGGGGGAAGTCAGTCATCTGGAGAGGCAATATTCACTTCACTTCAATTGAGTTTTATTTATATAGCTGCAAATTGGTTCTACAGCAGAGAGACCTGGTAGCTGAAGGGTTTGCCTCCCATCCCAGTTTTGTAAACTAAGCTTGACTAAGCTTGCACTGTGAGAACAAAGTGCTCCTTTGGGATAATGTTTTACTATGCAGTTCTAGATTGAACAGGGAGCCAGTTAAGAGAAATTTGGGAGAAATATGATCTCTCTTTCATGTCCTGTTAGTACTCTTGCCTAATAATCAATTACAATAGTCCCGCCTAGAATTATTAAATGCATGGTATACTTTTTCAGCTTCACTCTGAAACAGGATGTTTCTAATTTTAGCAATGTTGTGTAGATGGAAGAAGGCAGTCCAACATATTTGTTTAATGGCCCAATTAAAAGACATATCCTCCTCAGAAATGCTCCAAAGTGCTTCACAGTAGCATTAAATGCCAAGGTAATGCCATCAAGGCTAATGTTTTTTAATGTCTAGCAGAAAAGCAGAAAATTATTCATCATCATCCATCATCCATGTCTTTAAGCGATTCCTGCAGTTTAACTAACTTATTTGAAGCATTTGACTTCTTAGATAAATACAAGGTTGTTTTCTGCATAGCAGTGGAAATGCATGTAGCATTTCTCTAATAAAACTGCCTAAGGAAGCAAGTACAATGCAAAAATTATTAAGTGTATTTGTCTTCTTATTAGTCTTAGTCTTAGAGTGTTAGTCTTGCTCTGTAGCACTGGGAGCAGAACAAGTAACAGGGAATTAGTACCTCTGGTGAAGATTTGGGTGACTGTGTTGCCATAATTCTGTTAAAAAGGAAAAAAAAAAGTGGTATGGAGTTATAATTCCATTTTTGCTTTAATTGGCTGGCCTAACAGTTCTGAATTTAAGCTAATTTTCTGTGCATTTGCTTGCACAGTTTGCTAAGCATAAGGATTCACAGCCATCCACTGCCTCAGCTGCTGTTCAGCAGACATTCCTCCCATTCCTATTGGCTGGGCATTTATAACCACCCAGAGTCCATCTACCGCCGCTTTTCTGCGATAAGAACATGAAAGAGGTGATACACAGTAGCAGGAGTATTCAGGCCAGAGGTCAGATTGGATTCCTATTCTTTCAGACTGTTTTGGTGCGATTTGTATGCATGTATTTTTCTGACAGAATAGGCCGGACTGCTGCAGCGGAGTCAAAAATATCAGGCCAGATTGTTAGACACTGTGCTTTTAACTCCGCTCAGTTTTTTCTTTCTTCTCAGACAGATGTTGTTTCTCAGAAGAGTCGGGTCTGTGTCCTAATCTTTTTGACATTAGACTGTGAAATGGCAGCGATGCAGAAGAGTGAGAGCATCTGGTTTTATTCAAACACTCACCTTTGTTTGCATTGGATAGACATGAGAACATCAAGCTGTGTTTTACAGACACACAAAGCTGCATGGACAGCCAGTGGCGGTATTTCTGAAACGGACTATTGTTATATGATGATTGTCATGATTGGACAGATGAAAGAGAAGTACAGGATCCACAACACCGCGAATATGGCTCAGTTTCCTCCTTGTGGACATCATTACCACTATAAAGATTTTTAAGGCCAGACACAATCAAATGGCGTGCAACTCGGGCCTCATGGTTATTGTCTGCTTTGTATATTACACGACAAATGTCTTTCCTTATGTTACATGCTGTTTTTATTATCCATTTTGCAAGGAGAATAAATAGCATATGATTGTTTTTTTAATTTATTTTTATATTTTCAAAGAATGTGAAAACCACAACACAAAAACAACAGCATAGTCATAGAGCTAAATTTACCCTTTGGTCTACACTGTGGTGCTAATGAGTGGCTTCTCTCACTCCTAAACACATTCATATCTGCAAAGAATGTTGTTTTTCTCTGACAGATACAATGGAAATGTGTTTTTCATGGGATATTTTAACTCAGTTGTCCTGTCATGTGGTCACTTTAGTCACAGGGTAACAAACTGACAAGAGGATCACTGTAGCTTTGCATGCTGTCATTTTATTTCTGTCTATTCCTGTTGTCACATAATTCTGCATGTCTTTGCTTTACTTTTAACCTGATTGCCTTTATAATTAGTTTAGCTTTCAGCTGCTTTTTTGTCAATCTGGATTTTGCATCAAGTCGTCAGTACAAAGTAAACTAAAGCACAAGTTATGAGATGGACATCACACCGCCAACAGATGGTCTTAAAATCTCTGTTAGGAGCTCCTGTTCGTAATTAGAGTAGTAATCACCCACTGAAATAACTGACAAAAGTTGCCCACTTATATTGACTAGCATCACAGCAAGGTTTATGCTAAGTACTTTAGCACTGCTCTGTGTTTTATTAATAAGCATAATAGCTAAAGGATTTTCTAGATTTTGTTCTTCCGAATCAAATAACTGCTGCAGACTAAAAAAGGTTTAGAATCATGGTGACACGGAGTGTTTATGTAACAGATAGTACTCACTAAGTATAGAAAAGGCTCACTGGCTATTTCATGAGGTACAATGAAAAGGTGGTTCTGATGGCAAAAGGACCAGAGTCAGCAAGGTGCTGGAAACACTCCTCACAGATTTTGGTCCATATTTATATAACACATTCAAAGTTGTTGCAGATTTGTCGACTGCACATCCATGATGTAAGTCTCTTGTTCCACCACATCCCAAAGTGGAGGCTATTTGAGTACCGTGAACTCATCGTCACGTTCAGTAAACCAGTTTGAAGGGATTTGAGCTTTGTGATATGGTACGATATCCTGCTGGAAGCATCCATAAGATGGGTACACTGAGGTAGGATGTGGCATTCAATGATGCTTAATTAGTACTAAGGGGCCCAAAGTGTGTCAAGAAAATATCCCCACACTGTTACACTACCACCATCAGCCTGAAGTGTTGATAGGTTGGCTCCTTTTGCTTATGCTTATGTTGCAGCATAAATGGAGACTCATCAGACCAGGCAACACATTTTTCCAAACCTCTGTTGTCCAGTTTTGGTGAGCCAGGGTAAACCGTATCCTCACTTTCCTGTTTGAGTTACTGTTGCCTTCCTGTTAGGTCGAAGCAGTCTGGTCATTCTCCTCTGACCTCTGACATCAACAAGGCATTTTCACCCAGAGAACTGTTGCTCACTGTTTTCCCTTTTTGGGACCATTCTCTGTAAACCCTAGAGATGGCTGTGTGGGAAAATCCCAGTAGATCAGCAGTTTCTGAAATACTCAAACCAGCCTTTCTGGCACCAACAGCTGTTCTGCATCACTTAAATCACCTTTCTTCCTCATTCTAATTCTCGGTTTGAACTTCAGGTCATCTTGACCACGCCTCAACTAAATGCATGGAGTTGCTTCCATGTGATTGGCTGATTAGATATTTATATTAATGTGCAGTTGAAGTACCAATCCATATTTACCCAAACACCCAGGCTGAACAGTACTTTGTTCACAATATTTAAAGTGAATCTGTTCACAATTATTTCTCTACTTCATGGGCTGTAGTTTATTTTCTCTTTTACCTCTACAAATTATTTTTTAAAAAAACGGGGTTTTTTTTAGTATTTCCTTTACTTATTTATTGTTTGCACATAAGGCTGCCTGACGCTAATAAGATTTATGTCACCAACGTGTTAGGACATCTGTTGTGTGATTTCTGAGCCTGAAGCGTGCTTGCTACTTTGTCTCAATGCATGTAACCCACATGCAGTGCTCCTGGCCCTGCAGTGCTGTCATTACTCACTTGTTTGGTTTAGAAATCCTTTGACTCTCCCTGCTGACTAACTCATGCCGTCCTTTTAGTGAGCTAAAATCAAAATTAAGGTCTTAACATATGGCACAAATCTGAATGGGAGTAGGAGTAGTTGTTAGGCCACAAGGTGTCATTGTCAGAAATATGCATGGATATACACATTGATAAAGCTAGCAGGTAATTGTACCCAGTTTTCAGCGGCATGGTCAGTGTGGTAAGGATTTGCAAAGCTTTTTCCTCTTTGGCATGCAAACATCTGAAGGAAAACACTTAGCATGTCAACATTAATTCATTATAACTCATTGCAGACCTTCACTCAAAACCATTTAAATTAGGCCTTTCCTTAACCTTATCCTCAGAAAATGAAGGGAAGAAGATGAGCCCAGGAACGTGTACTGGACGCAAAATGGGCCCCTGAGAGTGTTCCCATGTGTGCATGGCCTTGTCTGGCTGTTGTCCCATTGAAGTGACAGTTGCCCTAAGGGTGCTTTGGGCCATAGTCGCTGCCTACACAGAAAAAGACCAGTAAGCTCCTGCAACTGAAAGAGTGATGTCAGGCCAGTTCAGTGCCCCGGTAAATGAGTGGATGTATTATTTCCCTAAGGCTAGAGCCAGCGTTACCCTCTGTGGAAAGAGAGAAAGGAGCATGACAGCAATTATTGGCACAGGGAGTGTCGGTCACCTTTGATCCCACCAGTGGAAGTATCACTCCTGTCTTCACAGCTGTGTTTGCTCCTTCTCTCCTCTTTTTACTCCTCCTCAGCCTCTGCTCAGAAAAAGAAAACACTAGCAGTTTGTTCCTTGTCTGTTTACCCTCGCTCTGCAAATACACACTTGGCACCTTTGGACTTCAGTGGTACAAACCTATGATGGCACAATTGTGTGTGTTTTTGCTCTCTTTAATTGCGTTGCTTTTTTTTTTTTTAAAATCTTTCACTTAGATGCATCCTTTTGTGTAGTGGTTTACATATTCCCTACAAGATCCCTGGTTCAGTCCCTAGAGGAGACATAAATCTCTTTGGGCTTGCGTCAGGAACGGCATTAAGCGTAAAAAATAAAAAATAAAAAATCTGCCAAATCAAACATGTGGAGCTACCCACTGTGGCGACCCCTTGTGAATAAGAGAGCAGCAGAAAGTAGCTTTTTACTTTCTCAACATTTCTATTTACCCACCAGACAGTTAAAAACTTCATTGTGGTCGTGTGGTTTGGGTGTCTCTAATCTCTGGGCGCTGTGCAGTGTCAGGCGTAATGGGTTCTGGTGCTGGTGTTGGTTTTGGAGTTACTGAGTGGGATGCCATAGTTTAAGCTAGGAGACCTTAACCACTTGTGGCATATTAGAAACCCAAAGGTGGATTGTTGGGAGTTTTGCTAACCCAGAGTCGGCTCAGAGGAAATTGTTGGGTTTTTCTCTGATATTGTGCTGGTAGAGCTTAATTTATAAAGTGCCCTGACAGCCTTATTTCGTTCTTTGGTGCTAATTGAACTAGCATGAACTGAACTTTGATGATTTTATAGGAATCTAAGAACTCGAAACTCCTATCAGCATTTCTCTTTCCCCATGTAGCTCTGCCTTTGTCCTTTTTTTTCATTGCGTGCGTGTGTGTGTTTTCTTTTACTGCCTGCAGACGCACATATCCAGATTACCACCTGGGACAGTTCCTGGACAGTCCCTGGCCATCGAGGGAGGGGTGTGTCGGCTGATGGGTGTAGTGGAGTGAACCATGTTTTCCTTACTTCTAGGCTTCTTCAGCAATACCCCAACATAAACTCCCACAAACACACATGCACACACGCACACATACACATACACACACACCACCCTCACCTCCCCACAGCCTTTGTGATGCCAGAAGTAATAAGCTTTTGCTGTTTAAACAGGTGTCCAGGAAGGAGGGAGGAGTGTTAGCTTCTACTTTGTGCACTTACAGGACTTCCCTTTGCCACTGTCTGCCTCCAGCACGTATTCTATGCCAACTTATCCCCGAGCTCTCCAGCATCACCTGGACTAAACTTGATGCACCATTGCCTTGATGTACCATTTTATTTTTTGTCTTTGTTACTGTTTTTCAACTAAAAGTGGCTTCTTTCCATTTGTATATAAGCTATAATTTTGGCAAACAGGGTGGATATTCATATTATTTTATATTACTGAACAGATGTCACTATTTTCAGACTTTCAGAAATTTCAAATGCAAGCCCTTATTATGTTTTTAGAATACTTTTCAATCCTACAAAGATGTCCGTGGAGTGCCTGCGACTCAAGGTTATTATGAGTGAAGAGGGTTGAACGGTGACATAAAACCTACTTACCGTTTTACATGTACAGCTTCCGCTCATACTCATACACACATGCATATTGTTTAATGTAGCATAATGTGCATCCTGGATCAGTTTTCAAACCATTTCAGCCATACACTGCTTTGCTTTTAATTTTAAAATGTAAATACATAGCTACTGCATGTGCATAATCCACAATAAGCCACTTTTCTCTTCTCTGATGTGTAGAAATGTTCAAGAAGCAGGAAGCTATGCACTTCCAGAGTAATGCTTATACATAAATATATCTATATATAGTGCTCAGGCAGCAGCATTTGACCCAAGCGCCAAACATGACTGTTAGTTATCATATGGAAATCACAATTTATATTTGTACAGTCCCATTGACAGAGACGTGTATTTTCTTGCTAAAAAAGTACAGTTTAAAACTAATGTATGCATCAAGCCCATGAAACGGTGCTGCTGAGAATTGTACTTGAACAGCGTAATTGTCTGAATTGATACTTTTGTTCGGATATTTGGGTTCTCTGGTTTTATTATTTTTTTTTTTTTCTGCTCAGACTTCCTGGCTCAGCGAAACCACAGTAGAGCTTCTTCAATGTTTACTTGAAAATGCAACTAATATAAAATGGTATAAGCTATGTAAATCATATGTGCACCGCTTTCTAAAGTGCTCAGAAGGTAAAATAAAATGTATGATGCGACGTGTCCACGTCTGTCTTTGAGTCATTTAAACTCCGTGACATGGGACGTATTCTTCCAACTGTACCTTTTCCGAAAAAAGACATTCATTGCTATTTGGAGAGCAGTTTGTGTAAGCCCTCGCAGACAGAATAAATATAATCTAAAGTGTGGACTCCCAAAAATGTATAGTCTGAGAATAAATTACATACTGGGGAAGTAACTGAAATGGGAAAAGAAAATCTCCAGGAGGAGGAAAAAAAGTGAAGTCTGTGTTTGCAAAGGAATCAAAATGTTCCATTTTAAGTGTTTCTCAAAATGTTTTTTCCTCTAAGTTGCATTGTTTTGGTTCTTCATAAATAAACATTTAGAGCCTCTGATTAGAGAGAAGTTATTTATATATGATTTGTATCAGGCTCCGGGGCAGGGTTTGTCAAAGTGCTGGGTCTCACTCTGCACTGTGGTCACTGTAGTGTCTAAGAGGAATGTGCAACAGAGCTGCTCAAGAAGATAAATATATATTTGTCATTTGAAGGGAGAAATGCCTCCCTGTCAGTGCACCGTGTCTGGCTGCGGAATGATATCCAGCCAGTTTTCCAATCACATGGAGCATGTTACAGTGATCAGATGTTGGGGAAGTGTAATAATATGCAGGAGTTGCATCGCAAGGTTGGTTTGGGAGGTACTGTCTTTTTTATTCCACAGTCGCCTCACCCCCTGGGTTTGATCTTGAGAGTCCATCCAAACGGGCACGTTACCTTTCCCCCTCACCCACACTCACAGCATATTCTCTATCAGCTTGATTATGTGTCATTATAGAGCACCCTCTTTTCTTCAAAGCTAATCTGTGTTGCTGGGAGACCCTCTGCCCTATTCAGCCCCAAACCTTCCCCTTCAAACATCATCCCTCTCCGTCCTGAATCCCCTTAGCTTTGAAAAAGGATCCTGGGTCTTTAAAAAGTGGACCCGATCCTGAGCCATTCAAGGTGTATCCAATGCCTCTCGCTCAGCAAGGCTCTTAAATGCAAAACAGACGGTGGAGCAAATAAAGATCAAAAGCAGCAGCCCTGCCTGTCTGGCTTGCTGTCCTCACATGCCAAGCGGTGCTGTCACAGTGAGTCATGGCCACGCAGCTTCCGTGCTCATGCTGACTACCCTCCTTCACCACCTCAGGGACACCATCCCATCGACACCACTTTTGCCACTTTGTGCCAGTGTCTAACATCAACACTTATTCACAGAGAGGGTTGAAACCTGGCTGTGTATGTGTCTCTTAGTCAGAACAAGCCAGTGTTTCAATAGTTCTGTAGTAGTTTTACCCACTGAGACCTCACAGGACACAGAGCAGTGCTTACATTTCTTTTATTTCCTATAATGAATTCAAAGATGTGTACGGTACCTGTTTAGCAAGGCAGTCCCAGTCCCCTGATGCCCCCTCCACCATAATTTGTACATAATGTGTCTTTTTTTTTGTGATCTCTAGAAAACTTCTGCTAAGGTTCTGCAAAAGTTGTTGTGATCACTGCACAGTTCAAACCAAAAGATCTTCAAGTAGCGTAAGGACTTTGTGTCTTTAGGGCACCTCTACCACACACACACACTTTCAGAGTCATCTCTGTAGCTTGAACACCTGACTCCCAAGTATTTTTTTAGAGAAGCCGTTAGCATGAAGGTTCACTTACTTCTTCCAGGCTTAAAGATGAAAATGAAAAATGTTTGTATGTTTAGTGAATCTTTGTTACGTTATATATGTCCAAGTGTTCAGGAATTTGTTTTGTCATCACCTGCCTCAGATGGTAGCCTCACAGCAATGTCATCGCAGCAGGGGTTGAGTAAGGCACCGTGCCCTCTGATGTTCAATATCTGCTTGATCTGTTTGTTCAGCTGTACACGCAGGCATGCATGCCCCGGTGCCCCACTCCTCCTGTGTCACTGTGCCAAAGATGAAAGCCTGTGACAGGGAGAGCGCCAGCGGCCCGTCCTGTGTTATAAGTAGGGTATTGCTGGTGAAGATTGGGGTTTGGAGGTGGAGGGAAGGTGGGTGCTAGATAAGCAAACTCCTGGTCCTGGTCAGCTATTCCAGATTAGAAGACGAAAGACAAACCTTTTAATTAAGTTAGCCGTGCAATTAGAGCCCTGCGGTATTGTGGCCCAGACACTTCCTGCATTGTGCTACACCACCCATAAAGTAGCAGAGCTAAGGCAAGTGGGTGAAAGAAAGTGAGGGAGAGAGAGGCTAAAAATGGCCCTAGCACATGTGCACCACACCACAAAACAAAGAGATGCCCAATTACCACCATAAAACCTGGTTCTTTAACTCTCGTGGTAAACAAACCACCTCAACCTGTCTTTAATGTGAACAATTTCTTTAAAATTCTGCAGCAGAACACATGAAGCTTATCTTGATGTCCTACATGAATGCATCCAAGTTTCCACTGCTTTGATTTATTTTTTTCTTGTTTTTTATTCCCACAGTTTGCTCTCGTACGGCGATCTGAGAACTCCCAGAGCCGACCCTGTCAAGCTTGGTCTAAAATTGTTTAAGTACATTGGACATGATTTCCTTCTCATAACAAAAATAGAGACAAAATACCAACAATCATATCTTGGTGATGCTTAATGAGCCCTTTCGGATCCTTGACAATATACCACTAATATGGTGCTTTGCATCCTTTGAAACGTACCAGAGTAGCCTCGTGGAAATAGTAACACAAAAGCGAGGCCTCACTGACACCCTATGGTCAGAGGATTTCACTATACTGGCTGCCCTACAGTTTATACATTTTCATGCCAGTTACTCTCACAAAACTAAATCTTGTACGCATGCACAAGTGAAAATTGTGCTTGCGTTTGAAGGGGAGGGAAGACAAAATGAGAGATGAAAGGGGAGTTGGGTGTACGAGTAATTGCCTGCTCTGGAGACACGTGGAGCCTGTCTGGAGAAGAGATACTGGGTTAAGGTGGGGTGGAGGTATGTCATCAATTTGAGCTTGGCACTAATGATTCAAAATAAAGACGAACGCCCTCCTTTGATTTCTGTGACCTGCTCAGCAGAAGTGCTGCTAAGATAACGATCCATGCAGGTTACTGTAATCTTAGCCTTAAACGGCTCAGGACAGAAGGCTTTACAGACTGCCGGAGTGATGGAAGAGAGGGGAAGGATATCTCCGTTTTAATGGAACGTGAAGTGAGTATTTGAAGGTGGGCTGCTGATAAAAGGCCACGTTTGGGGAAAAACGGGGCAAAAGAGGCAAGCGGAGAAAGTTTCTATGAATAGTAAAAAACAAACAAAAAAACTAGGTGGTTGCAAGTTGGGCCTCAGGGGTGTGGGACATGCTGGGGCCTGCTGCGTTATAAAGACGAGCCCTACACCCAGCCAGCTGTGCTGCACACAAAACTGCAGGAATGAGGGCACCATGAATGGCTTTCTCTGTGTGACAATGACTGCACCATTCAGGGGAAAGGGAATGGTCGAGGGTCTCAGCTGCAGACATGCAGCACCAAGCGCGCGCGTGTGCGTGTGTGTACACTGAGAAATTACTCAGGAATGTGAGGATACATGCCAAAGACACTGCATTCAAGGGAACCTTATTCTCCTCGCCCTCTAAAGAAATATCACCATACTATCAAAAAGCCTGTCCCGACAGCCACAGCGGATAGAACTAATGAAAGCCTTGTGACCGGGCTGAAGATGCTTTTTCTTTTCCTGCTGACGGAAGTTTCCCCCTGACAGCAGGGGAGACCTCTTAACAGCAACTGATACGGCTTGAAATTTTGTCAATTAGCATCTTTAACGGAATTTTTCTTTTCTAACATCTAACACATTCACTGACTTTTTAAACATTTATTTATAGATTTATATCTAAAAACAACAACAACAAAAAAATGGTTCCATACAGTTGAGCGCACACATTCTTTCTGCTCTATTTAACCCTAACTTGAGTCGTGGATACGCACACTAATGGCAAAGTATAAGCTGGAGAGGAATCTCGACTTCGGCCACGTGTGAATTAGAAACCAGCCGCAGATGCTCAACTTCAACTCAGCTACAACTTAATAAATACTTTACAAAAATAACGCAGGCTTTTTGCAATGAAGATTTGCCTCAGAGACACACAGATAAATTACAGGGGTAAATGAATGAAAATGAAAAAGTGTGCATGCTAAATAAACAATCAAGCGTACATGAAAACCTGGATAACTCTCAGTGACAAAAATGAAGGCAAACGGGCTAACTCATTCCTGAGGGCTCTCATTATTCTGTTACCGCACGTCTCTCTCAGATTCCACCAAAACCAACACAATCGACACGGACATGTCTACAATAACAGCTTTCCCTTTTAATATGAAGTCAGTCCTCCCTTTAGTAACCAGAGAGTTACAATTGGCAACATAATTACTGGCAACATTTCATTTTCATTCATTAAAGGTGTAAAAAAATAATAGAAAAAAGCAACGTTTCATGCCTGGTTTTGATGAAGTTGAGAGAAGTTCCTCATGAGCAAAAAATTGGTTCTGACTCTGTTAGATTATAGTTCCTTGTGGTTCAAAAGAGCGGCATGTCTTTCCTCAGAGCCTAAAAGTTCACAAGTTAATTGACCTAAAACAGAATAAAAAAGGTTTCAGGGCCACTTCTGAGGTTTAGCTGAATATATAGGCAGTGTTTTTGTGGGCTAGAATTCCCGTGCCTCTTCAAACTGTTTGTAGTAGTCCTCGTCCTGAGGGTTTTCTGGACACTTCTGCCCATTGTTTGGTGGTCTGGCCTGGTTGTAGCGGCTCCAGTCTCCTTTGCAGATGATCCAAGGCAGGATGTCCACCTTGTAGTGCAGATCGGCTGAGAACTCTATGCTGATGAGATTGGGCGTGCCGGCTCCTTTGCCGCGGGTGATGACCTTCATGTTGTCATCGTAGCAGCAGTGCTGCGCAGCCAGCGTGGTGGATTCAAGGGTCAGCATGGAGCGGATGCAGTAACGGGCAGTGGGCTTGTAGATCTCCAGCTTCTCTTTGGGCCCGCTGGCGTCTTTCCAGCGGAAGTTTCTGCGCATGGGGGCGTCGTACACGTCTGCTGTGCTGTAAGCCACCTCAGTCGGGTAAGAGCAAGGGCAGCTGGGAAGGTCGTTGGCCACCTTGGTCATGTATTTCTTCAAGAAATCACTCTTGCAGTTCATCCAGCGCTCACAGCTGTCAGTGTCTGGAAGAAATGAGGACGCCATTAAGTACAACATCTTTCTAATACTTCCCAACAGCAGAAGAGGAAACCATGTGTAGGGTTTAAAATCAAGGTGTGTTCACTGAGTTTATTGAGAACAGAAAGCAAAGAGGGAGTGGGCAGCGGCATGCTGTGCTCTTCCTGTCCTGCTGCACAGTAATGGAGCCCAGCGTGAGCATGAGGAATGCTAAGAGTGTGCAGGAACACTGCTGCCAGATGGAAGAAATGCCTTTGATAGAGTAAGAACATCTGAATGAGGGATGGTGTGGAGAAAGATACGAGGAGGCAAAAATCTCACCGACACCAAAGAGCTCTGTGGCATTGAACTCATCTGTTCCAGCTAACAGGCTCACTTCAGTAGCTGCTGTCCTGAAGGCATCTTCAATACCTTTAGAGAGATGAAAGTATTGTGAAAGATGAAAGACTACTAAATCAACACATAGACTTAAATCCCATGTGTCCTTACTATCAATAATGTCTTGACTGATGTGGATGTTTGTGTGTGAGTAATAAGATTTTACCTGGGCAGTTGGGCATGTCACAGGTTCTGGACTCGGTGGCTGTACAGGCATAACCGCATGACCTTGTTCTCTTCTGGTTTCCGTTTCCACAAGTGACACTGCATGCTGACCAGGGACTCCAGTCCCCCTCTCCGTCTATGTAGTCTTGGATCAGAGAGAAAGAAGGAAATCATTCTGGTGCAGGCCACATGCAAGTCTGAGTCAAAGGGCACAGTGTGAGTTCAGTGAGTGAAGTAACTGGAGAGTATTTTGGAAGTTACCGGGGATCCAGGCGGCAATTTAGAAATCAAAGTTTTCTGTGCTGCCTGAGCATCCCAGGCTCAGAGGTGCTGGATGCTACTGAGCTGCTCTATTTGTGATATATTAGTTTGAAAATGGGAAGTGAAATGGCAAAAATAATCCTCTTTAACTCCAATTATCATTGAGGCCATCACTGTTAAGCGTATACATGCAAACAGTTACACGAGGCCCTATGACCACCTCATTCCTCTACCGCCATCGCCATAACACACACGTGCACACACACACATCTCAAAAGCCATACTCCATTGATGAGAAGAATTAATGTGGGCATTTTGGAATGGAAGTATTTCTGGCTTGGCTCCAACCCTTCCTATACACCCCCCGCTGCCATCTGCCCCTCATTATGAGCTTTTTGTATGAATACAGGCCAGATAGGCTTCTACTGCTGCTGCGGCCCCTCCCACTTTAAATCATATTGCAGAGCTGGGTGCCAACACCAACCAAAAATTGGAATTTGGAGACAAAAATTCAAAAACTAGATAATGTCCCGTGCTGAGGCCGCAGATGAGATGATTGATTGGACGATCCTCACTGCCTGTCCGCAATTATGCATATAAAGTTTAAAACCAAGACAGTAATAATGATAAAATATCCCCTTGTCCATTTGTGTGGCATGAAGTCAACGATGAATGAGAGATGACCACAGCGATAAGCCAGAGACATTAAACATGGGCTGTGGCTTTACAAAAAAACATTATAACATTGGCCAATCACTGTAGTGCAAAGTGAATAAAATGAGATTTTCCACAGCACACGCATTCCTGTTCAACCATGTTGGTTTGGGCATGCTACAACACGGGCCGGACGCACACGCTCTGACAGCGAGCGTAAATTCTTCCCCGGCAGATTTATCTGTGGGGTTACTTTGGGAGAGTCTTGTGAGGACGGTGTGGCGACTGAACAGTGCTTCTGGCCCCGGTCCTGCTCCTTAACTTTGATGTAGTGAGGCGTTTAAACTGTGTCACATAGCTAGCTCCACAACACAGAGGAATCCATCTCATAAAAGAGTGTTAAAGGCTTCAATCAGGGGCTCCCAAAGGCTCGCCTGGGATGACTGCACTTATTATGGTGACAGCTTAAATCAGCAAATCTGCAAATTACAGATTCCACATCAGACTATGGCCATCTGTGGAAACGCTGGGGACCAGTGCTCAAATAAGACTCAGTTAAATATTGCGCAGTGTGCATCAATTTCCCTGCACACACGCATACACACACACACACACACGCACGTGTGCGCGCGCACTCTCTACCTCATGTAATTCTCACCATATTCAGTTTGAGCTTTGCTTCCCCTCCTGTCCCAATCTGCTGGTGGCCTGAGGAAGTTGCTGTCCTCAGTATTGCTCCCGTAGGAGCGTTCGTTCTCCTCTGTCTGATGAGTGGAGGAAGACGAGGAGGAGGATGAAGAAGTGTGAGGCCACCAGTTCCTCCAGTTTGGAGAAGCCCAGCTGGGCTTGCTTTCCTTGCGGAGGCCTTTTTCTGGTTCGTGGCCCTCCAGTCCATCCACCACTTCAATGGTCACCTGCATTAAGAGCAGTCGGTACAAAGTCAGCAAAGTGGCACTTGCTGCTACCCCAACACACAGCATTGCCCACTCCCCCCTTTCTGTCCGAACACATGTGCCTCCCAGATGAGGGGGGAACTCTACCCCTGCCCCGCAGTCACCCTCCCACCTCTCGGGCTCCCTCCACCTAAACACAAAGTTCAAAGGGCGATTCAGCCTCCTCCAGACCATGAAAGCCAGATGAATCTCAGGATCAAAGACACCCCCTCCTCCTCCTCCCCTTCTCCCATAGCCTCACGCCCCTGCTCAATTGGTTGCTCTGCTCTCTTCCCACATCTTGAGATGTTAATACACTTTGTTCGTGCTCAGATCTAGCAGCGATGCCCTCAGAAATGGAAAGACCCCCTTGCTAGATTAGACAGGAGAATGATTTAAACATGGCAGCGGTTACTCAACCATCTGCATCACTGAGGGACTTATGGGCAAGGGTCTGCCACACATTTACATAAGCTGCTGTCTGTCTTCCATCACATGGGTTAGTAGTGAAGCGCTGCTGGTTAGCATCTGCCTTTCAGCTGTCATTATGATCGACGTGAGGCTTCAATGTGTGTCTTTAGCTTCACTGCGAGCCAGGAAGTGTGAAAAGGGACAAGGGGCAAAAGGAAGGAGGACAGGCGACAGAAGGGGGTTAATGATGTGCACCAAACTATTCTCCTTCTTCCTGTTTGTTCTTCCTGTCCTATGTGCTTGGGTAGTCATGTCTTAAGTGGGAAAAAGCATCAAAGCACACCGGCAGGTGGGCAGACACACACGGTCACCTGAATGTTGGGATTCTGTCCGTTGATGTCAGCTTTGGAGAGGTCAGGAAAGTTGTGCAGATCTAGGAGGAAAGCCCCTGGGCCATCCTTGTGTACATTGCTGCCCTGTGCCCAGGGGAGGGTTGCGGGCCGATGGGCCAATCTGTGTTCTGGACCAGACCTCCGGTCTTGAGGGGCCAGCTGTGCCGAAGAGCTGCTTTTTGCATTGATATTGTTCTGTTGAAGGGAGAAAGGCAGACATCGTTAATTTGCTGTCACTTTGTGTCGGATTGGTTTGGTTTGACTGTTAAAGCTAAGAGCACTGTGTGTAACAACTACAGGGTTTGCACACTAGCAGCATTATATTGATCTCCCGTGCTGACAGAGGTTCACTCGACTGTGACCTTTGTCGTAAATCCTGTGGACAGTGGACTACTGGGAGCCCAGAGAGAAGGAGCCACTGGGATAAACGTTCTGTGTTACTGTCTGCTAAAACCAAAATATAATCTGTCAAGAACTTGCATTCAGAGCCAGTGTCACAGCTAGACTGTATATTTTTCCATTTTTAACTGACAGCATATACTGCTACTTTACCATAGAAATATGATGTGGACATATATAGCATGTGCTGATGGTGGCTGGGAGAAAAGAGCCATGTAGGACTGATGGTTTTCCTGCTTTGGGGCTACACAGAGAAACCTAAGCAAACATAGCAAAATAATTACATCTGCCATCTTGTAGACAGAAAAACATTTGGTGTACTGACAGGAGTGTTGTAAATTCCCCCCAGAAGGACACTTGAGGCATATGTCCCCTATCAGGTATGCACAGAAGGAGCAATTGGACAGGCGGCCATAAGTAGTCGGCAATCATCCATTGTGGGGTGGCAGAAAATAAGATGAAAAAAAGCCATCAATCACGCTCCGTGTTTTCTTTTTTCACGTCCCGTTTCTTCCTGCCTAGTGTTTTTGTGGCCAGGCTGAGGCCTGGGAATATGGCAGCAGCGCTGTACGGTTGCGGTGGCCAGTCACAGACAAAGTGTCAGCTCAGCCACATTGTAGTGGGTATAAAAGCCCCCAGCGGAGCTGTTTGTGTCCGGCCAAGGTGCACTCCAGGGCAATATAGGCGCTGTAAATGGAACTTCACAGCGAGGGAGGAAGGATTATAAATGTAACTTGTATTCAACCACAGCAGCTGCACATTAAGACTTCCATATCCATTAAGCATTGTGTCTCTTAATTCAAAACCAGATGGAGATAATATGATAATAGATTTAAAAAAAATGTAAAACTTTGAAATTACATCTCTTAATTTGAGCTATTGCCTTAATTACAATGATTTTACCGCTGACCACAATTTTGAGAAAGAGCAGATGGGTCTAAATTTTTGCTTGGAGCCACAAAAAAAAAGAAAAAAAGAAGGTTTTAACATAGATATGAAGATGAGTTTTTAATGATAATTTATGTCCAGAATCGAATAGATTCCAGTTAAAAAAAAAAAACAACCACCACAAACCATCTTCACAACCAAACAATTACAGCTGAGAGCTCCGTGCAGGAAAACCTCATTCCAGCAGCGTCAGCTATCGACCCTTTATGTGAACATCACAGGGCTCTCTTTGGATGTATCACAAGTACTTGGACTTTGAGATGCCCATGTGATAGCCCTGCCTTTCAAGTTCCCAGTCTTCAGATTTCAGTGGCTGTAACTGAGCTCCGCTGAGGGAGGAGGGAGGCAGCGCCGAATGAAAGCCCACAGCTTTAACCCGCTGTGTAAATGCAAACACACACCTGTAAACAAACTGAAGCAGGTGTGGTTGATCTCATCTGGGAGGACACCTTTTATGCTAATGATGTGAGCAGTAATTTCAGTTGCTTTCTAAATGCAACAAATATCACAGCCCCTGAAGACATAATACTTTGGGGTGATTTCAGCACAACGTATCCAGAGATGCTCAGAAGGTTAATCAAAACACAAAAATGACTGTTGCTGCCTTTTTCCCCAGATGTTTGTCTCAATGAAAAAGTGTTACAGACGCTCCTAAAAACTCAGCCCCTGTATCTGCAGACAGATTGTTCCTCCATTATCCAGTCTAATCCTATCTGAATCTTCTGTTGCGTCATATTAGGCAAATTATCTAGTCCTGACACAAATCTGGGTACTTTAAAGACACACTTAAACATGTTCTGATTAATGCTGGAGGCACTGACACTCAGTGTGGAAGCTCATTGAGCTGCAGTAAACAGGGTTTGGCAGCTTATGAGCAAATATTGGTAGTTTAGCAGCACTAATGCCACTTAATATGTAGCTTAAACATAAATTATGTTGCAAAAAAGGGGAAAAAAAGCACCATATTGGAGTATTGCTACTTTTTCCGTGTTTTTGTTTTAAACTAAAATAAATGTGGAATATTGTGCTACGCTAAAAGGAAAATGAGTGATTTGCTATTAAATTTTATTCTGTAAGATTTCTGCTGTAGAAACATCCTGCTAAAAAGTTAGTTTCAGGATTAGATTATTTTTAAAAATAGTTGCTCAAGTGTCACTGAAAATGCAAGGACAGTTTCTGCTGTGATATGATGGCAGGTTGGTTCAGTGTGCGTGTCGTGGACAGATGTGTCCTCACCTGTAGGAGCCGCGCGGATTACAAACTGCCATCACAGACAAAAGCAACAGTTATTTTTGAGGCTGCTCTTCCCAAACAGAGTTTTCAACTTGATTTAATATTTCACGTTTTCCGTTGAAGCGTCTCGCTTTCTTTGGTGCCGCCAGAAGAGATGATGATTTTTTCTAACTGCTGTTGACCTTGTGTGTAAACAGGAATATTCTGACATCATCAGGCACTTATCCTAGAAGGAAATCTCATCTGCTTTTTGTTGCACACGCTCACATTTCACTAACTATATTTCCATTCTATGAGCTCAGTGTGAAGGACAAGCCATGAAATGTTATACCCCCAAATTACTGATTTTATGGAGCATTTTTGCCTACTTGCCACTCCAAAAAGGGCCCTTTTTCCTAATTTGTTTGCTCTCATACAGTAACAGAGCACAGTGTTGACTGTTAATTGTGGGCCGTTCTACAGTCCCGATCACTCCTCAACAATGCTTAAATTTGAAGATCAAAAGTGACACAAGTCTTCGGCTCATCTGGGGCCTCCCAGGATGCATGCCCCCCCACCCCCCCTTTCCCAAAAGCCATTAATGAACACTTGCGCACACAAGCCACCCCCTTTACATCCTCACAGTGTCTCTTCTTCTTTTCCCGCTTCCCCGTTTTTCACTTTGTGAGGGCTGCTTAAAGGGGCATGACTCTATTTTCAATTGTGAGCAACTCAGGGGTCCTTCCCCCTGGGAGGCTGGCAGGAAATGAAGGCCGTCCACATTGTACCAGATGCTTTTCAGCACTACGCTCCTGTAGGTGGGAGAGAAAATCATCCTCCCCCTGTCACACACACCTGATACAGGGTGTGTGCAAATGTTTATTTGCCTTATGTGGAGATACAGGCTACGACAGACCTCTTAAAAAGAAAAGCATGATTCCATAAAATCAAAGTAATTTGTATAAGCACGCGTATGCATTTTTTTCCCTCTTATTATTTGACTCATTTCTCACAGCCACAGTGGCCTTCCTGTTCCAGTGATGATAAAAGGCCTTGAACAAAAGAGTTTTCTCTCTCCACTTCAGGTGCACAGAGCTGCATCCTGCCAATTGTCTTTCTGTGAATGGCATTTTTAATATGACACCTTGGGAGGCCAATGCACTCCTTGGGCTGTGACAAGCAGAGCTGAAAGATGACATCACCGGTTTCAGTGGAGGGTTAGTGAAGCGAATCTGCAGATAGTTGCAGCATTCACGAGCAAAGACAAGCAAAAAAGAAAATCTCAAGGCTTGTCTGGCTTCCTTCACCACAGGCCACATTCTCCATGTAAACGTGCACTAATGCCAAAAGGGACGTTGAGATTGGGGTGTAAGTTGGCATGTCGTATTTTTACTGTGATTCGGCTGGAGAAACTCCCTGCTGCTCCTCGCCCTGCTCATCCGATCCAACGTTTGGCCATGTGACAAATATTCAATAAATTCCTGGAATACTTCCTCAGCTTTGCATGGCCTTATATCCAACAAAACATGGGCTTGTTTTTGCTTACATGCAGGTCACAACGATGGCAGTGACCTGTTGAAGTAAAAATTCTTTCAATTCATTTCCCCTAATCCCCTGTTAAAGCATTTACACGGAGATCCAATTCCAGTGGGCATATACACCCATTTATCACCAGGAGAAGAACAGAGTATTTCAGTAGCACGCTAAATATACATCAAAAAGCAGCTGAAGGATGCTTAACACTCTCTAAAAAAGCCTGTTGATCCCAGACCCGTCTTAACCCGCAGGTCAGGATTTGGGGCTCTACTGGAGACTGTGTGCTTTATGTTAAAATGGGCATTCAAACCATTAAAGCTGCCTCAAGTGGTTTTCATATTGACAAATGTCTCCCCGGTGAATTTTTGTTGGCACCTTCTATAGAGGCTCAGAGCTGTCAACAAAACTGTATGTTGACCATAGTGTCTAAAGATTTCCAAAATGTATCAGCTGGCCTACACTGATGATCCAGGATCAGATTTTAAAATGTGAAGTTTAAGGTTTGAGCCTAAGCAGTTTTGATGTTGGACTCTCCAAAGTCACCCTGGGGAATCTGGGCAGGAAGTGGGCACCTTCAGGGCTTCAGCTCTGACCCTCTGTCTTATCAAGCGCTCGCCTGGATGACAGTGATGAGCCCATGATGACAGAGGAGTGCCTGCAGCTAGCATTTAACCCCCGACAACAGGGAGGTGTGTCTGGTGTGGGGGACTGAACTCTGACCCTGCCTCATCTTCTACCCCTTGGCTGGCTCACCACCGTCCCCGGGGACGCCTTTGGCAGGCTGCATCCGTGTGTATGTCAACCTCCACTCACTCACGCCCCCCACCACCCCAGGTAATGAAGGTTTATTTTACCTGGACTGTATGCTCACATGTTTTTGTTTTTTTTATCAGAACCATCTGCGGCCAGACACCCTTTACATTCTCCCCATTTAGTGTCAAATTTCCCAGAAGAAGTTTCCTTCATGGAAAAGCACTTGCAGATTTCCAGACTCACCTCTGTAAGTGTTGTCCCCTGATCCAGGCTCAGAGTTACATTTCCTTGGGGAAGCGGATTGCTCCGCAGCACTGTGATGTGCAAGGTAAGGAGAAGAAGTCCCAGGAGCAAGAGCAGTTCCGCCACCAGCCGCACCATCCTCTTGACGCGACCGCTCTTTGGAGCCTGCGGTGTGGTCGGAGATCCGACTCCGCCTCCTCCCGGTGCAGAGACTCCAATCTCCGGATCCGCCGGGGACGAGGAGCCGCAACACCACTTCGGAGCCACTTCGGGAATCAGAATTGCAAAAATGAAGGGAAACGGAGCGGAGATGAGCAGCCGAAATATCTGAAATAAAAAAGCTGCAGTTTAATTTGGATCCAGTGCGTTTTCTTTGCAGATGTTTGTTCTGTCCTGCATGGAGATTTACTCTCTCACTGGAAGTTCATAAAGTTCTTATTTAAGCAAAGGCTGATGTGCCAATCAGTAGAGTGCAGTGGATCCCGCAGGGCTGCGCGCAGCATTAACACTTTCCTCTCTCGCTGCGCCTCCTTCAACTCTCCAAGCTCAGGAAACTTGCAGCCCTGTTACTCCGTGGTGCGCCCCCCCCCCCACATTCTCAGCCTCATGCTTCAGTTTTCCTAACTTCCACCTCAGCCGCTTTGCGCATTTCTGGTTTTGTGCGCACTCTGCGTTAACCGGCGAGCCTACCTTTGGAGGAAAAGTACAGGTAGTTTCTTTTTTTTTTTTTAAAGTAGATTTCCCAGCCAAAACTTCTCGCTGGGGTTTTTTTTTCCTCCTTAATCATTCCC
>VUQK01015584.1:26423-49955 GCA_015106715.1 Bujurquina vittata
TTTTTTTTTTTTAAAGTAGATCTTCCCAGTCAAAACTTCTCGCTGGAGTTCTGTTTTGCCTCATAATCAGTACTCATCCATTGCGTGGGACTGCGGGCCCGCAGAAATGAAGGCGCGGGCTGGCGTGCGTCTCTAGCGAGTCTTGGGCCGCTGATGGGAAGAAACCATATCAAACCACTGAGACACACGCTGCTCTTGTTGTGCGCTCTTGAGGTGGTTTTATACCAAACGCCCCTGTGCAGACGCCCTCCCCCTGATTAACTCTTTCGTCCCTCACAAAACGGAAAACGTCCACAACATTCCTGAGAAAGGTGAAAACTGAAACAGCCAGAAACTATATTGGTGCCTTTCTACTTTCCGCTGCAGACGGTATCCAAAAGTGCGTTCTGGTCACCTCATCAGAAAGACACAGATTTAATACTATTGAAGGTTATAACAGTTTTATAAATTACATTTCAAAAGACATGATTGATATTCGTGATAATAAGATAAGATAATTTCTTATTTAAAACACGATGTAGGCACAATGGGGACTGCCGACCAACTTCTGAGTGTTTTCGGTGGTCCCTGAAGGCACAGCGGGTACGCAAGCGCCTCGCAGCGCAGAGGAAGAGGGGCTCCACGGGAGGTCTGCGCGCACGCAGCAGCAGACATGTCTCATACTATAAGGAAAACGGAAGGTGTTGCAACACCTCACTTAAGCAAGACAAATGGCGCATAATGCGATTAGCCCTTGTGAGACTATTTATTGTCCGCTTCAAAGGACAGGCCGCTGTGTCAAATGATGCGCCGAGCAGGGACGCTCCTGCTTTATGGATGACAGCTCTGCTGATCCTCTTGGCCCGGAGAGGACCACGCTTTCCATATCATCTGAAACCTGACGACGACTAACAGGATCCTGTTACCTGGCGGTCATAAATGATTTGTCAGCGTCATGACAGCTAAAATAAGCCTCAGAATCATTGTGATAGTGGCTTTTGTGGCATAATTCAATCTGCAATAGAAAAAAAATTTATTTGTGTGCATGCATAATCTTGGAAGTTGGAGTGAACGACAAATATGTGTGTTTGATGTGTAAAAATGCCACCCTGCACCAGCAGTTATGCCATAATTTTATCAGCACCTAATGATGTCTTTAATTGTGACATGATTCTTAGGAGAAATGTCCAGAGGTTTGGCCAACTAAAGCCCTGAGCTTACCTCTGCTGGTGTAAGCGCGGTGTCTCCTGATGCCCACTGATGTCATTCCAAAGAACTCTAATAGTTACAGCCAGATACTGAAGAGCAGGTGCTTGAGGAGTTCAGCACCTTAAATATTTATTTTTGAACCCTTGACATCCTCAATACAGCTGTTCAGACAACCTCAGGAATGTCTGATGAGGCCCTAAACGCACAATAAATGCTTTAAGTTATCTTCTGCACTAATGACCCCACCTTGACCTTTTCCGCTATTTTTTCTCATAACGAGTAGCTTCCAGCACAACTCTGCTGCAACCTTCAGCCTTACTTAGCCCAGGCAAAGCATCGCAATCCAAAGCATGCACGCCAGTCCTGTTTCACTTCAAATCTCTTTCTGGAGAGTAGAAAAATCTTTGTCTAAATGGAAAACAGAGCAGTGAGAATAGCTCGCCTGCTTTGGACGCAGTGGTGGACATCAAAGGCGTAGCAGAGGATCCCTCTTCAGAATAGCAGCTACATGCCATTCCAATAAGTGCAGTGTATTTGGATCTGCAGTTCAAAAGAGGCTGGTGCAGGCAGGCAGGCAGGTCTCTGGGGCCTTGCCACCAGTAGTCTGGCTGCACAGATGTTTTGAATGCCAGCACAGACCATTTGCCACTTCTGCTGAAGTTGAAGGCAGTTACAAGTGACTGGAAAAAAACTTGGAAAGCCTCGTGCTCCCCACCTTGCCTGGCAGTCAGTGTGTATTACTACACTGTCAGTTTGCCTCGGGAGCCTGTTTGAACTCGATATTTTTGGAGTAGATTGTAAAAAAAAAAAAAGTCCATATGTCAGTGACAACTGGATCTTTAAAAACAGCTTGATTGCAAGCATGATTGTTTTTATCTAAACGGTCTTTTAATGATGAGGACATACTGACTAAAAATGCCAGTTGTGTTGCTGACAAATGAAGAATTATACAATCTGTTCTAGTTAAAGTTTTTTCAAGTTCAGGGCTACGAGGCTTCAGCCAGTTGATATTTATCCTACAGCAGCTGCTGTGATTAAGTTACTTTGCATGTTAGTCTTGTACACCCACTAAAGCATACAGCCACCAATATGCTGTCCTCTCCATGCTTATTTTGATGCTCAGAAGTCGTCAAATATGAGATTTCTAGAACGAGCCTTTCTCCTGCTGTGTAGCTATGCAAAAATATCACCGGTAAGTCTCAGCAAGTGAGTTTGCCTTTTTGCATAATAACATTGGAGCTTAGTATTTGAAGGCTCCGTGCCTGTGACGCACCGCGTTAGGGCAGAGGATGAATTCAGGCTTTTGAGTTTCTCTCTGCACATGTCTCTCCTGCTGCAAACCCCACGCTGAATTTTTAACGCTCTTCACATTTAGAGTCAAGGTGAAAGTAAACAAAAATTAATAACAGACATCGGGAAGGCGTTGGGAGCGCCCCCGGTGCAAGGCGTGAGGCCACCTTTCCCCATCTCCTCCAGATCTTTATGAAATAGTCCATTGGTATGACATCACAGATTCGAGGATTAAAGAAACTGTTTTCTATTGTTCGTGGCTATAGGAGCCAGATGTGAAATACTCACTTACAGAACAAAGCAATCCAGTACAGAGAACACATTTCAAGAGTTTACCCCTTTAGGGGAAAATTTGTTCTTTTTCATAACTTTTATCCATTATTGTACTTCATCATGTTTCCCAAGAACTGCATGCCACATTTTTATCCACCCCTGTAAAAATGTTATCACTATGTTGTTTATGGCGAGGAAAACACAAACATAGAAACATCCCGGGGAAAAACAAGTGCAGACTAGACCAAATCTGACACACTGCAAACACACATTCATCATCCATCTATAATCCTTCCTGCGTTAATCAAATGATTACCACATACCACGAGAATTTAGAGTTTCAGAGCTAATTGCTGGGTAAGGTTTCTGTTGGCTCAGGTGCTGCATGCTCGGCATGCTTACCTTCACAACTGTAATGCAGGCTGTGCGTGAAAGAGAACAGCGGGTCTTTAAAACATCAACAATTAAGCTGTTAAGACTTGGTGAATAAGAGGAGTCTCGCCACAAAACAAGCCATAACACCTTTTTTATTCTGTGCGCGGGCTGTTGAGATTTAGCTGCATGTCAAAGGAGTAATTGCTGCATGATCTATTATTTACAGAAAGGCTATCATTTACTGTAGAGATGAAAGTAGTGTTTCACTGGGGACGTTTTTATAAAAACAGTTCGCTGTGGAACACAAAATCTTCTTTTCCTTGATCTGTTCAGCCACAAGTAGTGTAAACAGTCATGTATCAGGATATAAGCACAGTTACAAAGGGAAGGTTAATTTATTATTTGGAACGCATTTTGTACACTGCATTTGGGAACAATGAAAATAAAAATCCTCAAAATTGAGCAAAATAGACTTTGCGACCTCAAATATCAACAGATATCCTTTCAGTTTCTTAAAATATAAAGTATACCTATGTAAATATTATCTTCTATCACTGCCATGAGCACTTCTAATAAATGGTTACAAAAATGTATTCAGGAGAAGCAAAAAAAGTGCTTCCATAAAAACTTGTCAGCGTCTAAATATAGACATAAGTAATTAGGACAAATCTGCAAAAATAGTGAGCCCTCTTTCATTCTAAAAATGTTCTTAAAAATGTCCTCAGGTGTCACTGCAGAGGAGGTTAACATGAACAAAACGTGATTTTCTCCACGCATAAATAACTCAAGATATTTACAATACTTGAGAATTAGGCCAATCCAAAAGATGCTTTTGCAATAATTTCACATCCACATTAAGAAACAGCATTTCAACAGTTCAAGACATTTGTCCTATAAAGAAGAATAAGTAGTCTGACATTACAATTTAACACATAAAAAAAAAACCCCAAAACAACTGTTAAACATTTGGCCCCTCCCCTGCTGACTGATCTGAGTGTTACCCTTCATTGTGTGCTTATGTGCGCTCAGTTTAGACACTGTGAAATTAATGTGTCAAAGGTCATATCAGCTCTCCAGCTCGAAGTCTGTCTCATCACGCTGACCAGGCAGAGAGGAATATTTCCGCCGTGAGAACTTCAGACAGAGAAGATCTCCCACTTCATTCATATAATGCAGCACCTGAAGTGAATGGAAAGTCTCAGAACATGTATGCTTCATATTTCATTCAGGTGCCAAAAAAAACACCTCTCCAAAGTATCAGAGTAGGAAATGTCTGTGTGTGTGTGTACCTGGTTCAGCATATCTCTGGTGTGTGCAGCAGACACGCAGAAGCGAGCTCGGGCCTCTGTGATCGGCGTTGCTGGAAAGCCGACCACCACTACGCCAATTTTTCTCTCCAGCATTTCTCGAGCAAAAGCCCTGGTCAGCATCAAAGAAGAAACGGGTTTCACACACAGTACAAAAATGACTTCAGAGGCTTCAGTGCTCTTTCTTTCTTTCTTTCTTGTTTTTCTAACTGAACACAGTCATGTATTACATTGTTACATTGTATTTGTTACCATACCTACGTAACAGAGCAGTGTAACTCATATTTGAGAGGTCTTGAGTTCACCAAAATGAGCACACAAGTCACATTATGATGGGAAAGCTTTTGGTGCTATGCCTCATCAAATTAAAAGTCCATAGGAATGTTGTTCCTTCTAGCCCTTCCAAATGTTTAAATATGCAGTTGGAACATGTGGTTTTCAAGGCTTGCGAGAATTTCTGCAAAGCACCATAAATTAAAAAGAGAACAACTAATTGTTTCGATGACCTCAGAGCAAACCTGTGATGGAGTTCACTTTAACGAAGCTAACCTGGTTTTGCAAGTTATGCTGCAAAGTGGACAGTGTTGAGAGGTTAAAACTTAAACCTGAAAATGTTTGATGAATCTGACACAACAGACTTCTGCAGTTTTGTATATTTTACATGACCGTGGCGGTGAGTATCGACAGAAATATGTTCAATGCTAATAAACGGACTTGATGGTGTTACAAGAATAAATATTATGGCTCTGGAAAAAATCATCTTTTTTGAAAAGAGGATTTGGGGCCTGTGAAATTTCAACTTTATTCCAATAAACACTGACATGATCTAAAAATCACAGGCTATATAACGATATCATCTGATTAAGGCAATAACTGAGCAGAATTGGCATTTATGTGGATATTAATGGTGACTGGCATTGAAAGACACATGATTATATACCTCAGTGGCAGTCTAGGATTGTACAAAATTAGTACCTGATGTTGCCTCTTAAGAGGTTACAGACAGCATCACGCTACACTAATGATTGATGGAAACTTTGGAGGCACACGATGAGCTGAGCAGAAGATGCACGTGACTACATAATATACTGAAGATGATATTTACTGGTATAAAATAAAAACAAAGGAACCTCCTGATCATCTCACGCTGCAAAAGGCAAGTGTTCCTGATGAGGGTTTAGGTATGCTTACACCACTTTGCCGGGCATGTAGAGCAGCACTGGAACCACAGGTGAGTCATCATCGCCGTAGATGATGAAGCCCATCGCCTTCAGTCTGGCTCTGAAGTATTTGGTGTTCTCTGCCAGTTGGCGAATCCGTCTCATACCTCCAATTAAAACAAGGACACCACCAGATGTACATGAGTAAAGCACCTTTTCACTGCATTTCCCCTGCATATTTCTACCATCCCCTGCAGGGAAGGACATTAACTGTCAGTAGCTGCTAATGCACTGCGAGCCCTGTGTAGTGCCATTTCATTCCGAGTCCTGCACCTCCATCTGGGCCATTCCAGCCTCCTCTATGAAGTTGTCCATGATTACAGCTCAGCTGCAGCAGCAGATGGTTCAGTTTTGTTCGCCTGACAGCATGGTATATGCACTTGCATGTTGCCAGAACGGGGTCTCGCAAATTGGATGTGATGGATTTTGCACTAAATTAGTAATTGTGGACTGCCACTAGAATGGAGCCCTGACACAAAAAAAAAAATACATATAATAATTAAGTATCATATGTATTTCCAATAAATAAATACAGTCCTAGGAAAACCAATCAAAGGCAGCAGAGGCGGCTTGTTCAGCTGACCCCCTGTGTTCCTGAACAATGCGGATCACTGGGGAGCCTGCTTGCACTGTAGCTGCTGTAGAGTTTGGCATAGCCCGGCCTTGGAACACAGCTCTGTTTCCCTCTGATTACCTGGGAACAGATTGGCAGTTCTTTCAAAGGGATGTAAGAGAGCACTTTAAATCCCCTTATCTCAGCAGAGGGAGTAGGATAGAGAGCGAGCGAGAGAGAGAGAGAGGGGGGAAAAAACATAACATTCGGACATCTGCCAAAAAGCCCAGGCCCCATTTTGTAAATTGTTTCTCTCTGCTAGGATAGAGGGCACGGAGGTCAAAAACCTGCTGCCAGACACAGGAATCGTACACGCGGGCGAGAACGTGTGGAAGTTGCTGTCTGTCGGACTTGTGTGAAATTCAACATCAAAGAGAAAAGATGAAGAAGACAGAGGAGAACTCGGAGGAAGAGGAATAAAGACTTATTAGACAGACGTTCAAGGAGGCTGTTAGGCTTCTTGTCACAGTGAGATTTTAAAGTCTTTTTTTTTTGATGGACACTGGAACTGATGTTTTGAAAGACTGCACTGTTTGCTGCATTCCCTCCCCTCTATAAGACAGGTCAAGACTGATTTTTTCCACAACAGATATTTCACTGGACTACGTCAGATAGAAAGCATGTCTGGTTCAGAGCCAGATGAAAAAGTTACTCATCTCAGCAAGAAACTGCAGTATACCTCAACCGCAACACACCAGGCTCTAGTCCTTGAAGTGATGACAGAAGTATTTCATTTTGTTTGTCATGGCTGTCTAGCTTTCTCTCATGGTGCATGCTTTAAGAACTGTAAATTGGTATAATTCTAATCTGTAATGTGTCATTGCTTACTAGACACTAGATGCAATAATGCTACTCCCGTTTGCACTCCTTCCATGACCAGAAGTACAGCTACAATAACTCGGCGGTGGTATCGCGTCTGGTCTAGTAACGACCGCTTCCCTGCCCTAGTGTCTGATGCCATTAGAGCAGCAACTTTTCAGAGCAACAGCGCTCCCCACAACACACACATGAAAATGATTTCCTCCACGTTAGGGTCACGTGTGCTCAGGGACTGCACGTCTCCCCTCTCCTTACCACTGCAGACCCCTGTAATTGCTTCCACATTTTCTGACCGGGCAGCTGTTTGCATTTCCCTGCAGGTCTCACTCCCAATGTTAACATTGGTAGTGTCCTCTGGATTTGGTTTGCTGTTTGCTGTTGCCATAAAAATTATATAAAGGTGTAGAATTTTTTATAAGCCGAGCGTGTAAAGAACATGTGACGAATATTTAGATACAAAAAGACCAGATCGCTGGGTGACATTCACAGGAGTGAGCTGATATACTTACCCTCTGTGCTTCCGTCTTTTCCCATGATACACTTCATGGCGCGTATTATCTGCTCAGTGACAGGAGGGGACATGGCTGAGGCGTATACTGCACTGTGAGAATGTGCCCGCAGGTAGTCCACCAGCTCCTGCAATACGGGATAGTGTCAGTGCAGTGCAGAGTAAGCCTACAGTAAGCCTACAATCTATTTTTGTTAAGGTGCTAAGAAACATTCAACTGCACATCTAAACCAACAATTCTGAACCTCTTGTGTGACCCTGCAGTTATATTTGAACACCACTAGGGAGAGCTCATGTATAGTCAACACCTGAGAAGCAATTAAAATACTTCAAGTCATTTCTCTGTCACTATGACTATCTTGGCACTGACTGTAAAATAGCCCTGGCTCCTTTCCTGCTCTCCACTCTGGGGGAGCGAACACATGAATATGAGAAAGAACCAAAGTCAAAATGAGCCAGAATGAGGGCTGTCGTGCTCATTATTCCTAAATGTCAGCAGGAGATTAATTCTGCTTGTGGTTGACAAGAGAAGAAGAGGATTTCAGGAAACTGATTCGGTCACGGGTCCCTAGAGCATATGTGTGCAAGCGGCCTGAGGTTGGGAGCTGTGATGGGCTGCTGCTCAGTGGCTGCTCGGTGGCAAGCCGGGGTGCGGGGTGATGACACGTAAGCCGGAGATGCTGTCTGGCCACCACTTCCACTCAACACCATCTGTCCCTGCTGGGCGGTGGCTGCGGCTTCCTCAAGCGCATGAGGGGAAAGGATTTTAGGGGAAATGCTTGAATGTAGGATAAGAACCCTGAAACAACCTGACATCTGTTTTCATTTAAGGCAGGAGATTTTCACAGCTTTGTGGTCTTGCAGGATTACGGTGCAACCAAGATAAACTGTGTAAATGGACGCGTCCAAAATTCATCTCATGCTTGGGGCACTGAGTGACAGCTCAGAGGGTTCCCTCAGCCGCAGGGTGGCCACAACACCGATGTGGGAATACATGTTCACAAAGCCATGGAGTAGAGGCGCTTCCAGAACAGTGAGCCCACTTGCCCACAGCTGCCAGAACAACTGGATCCTCAACAGATTTATTTAATAACCCAATTCCAATCTCATCTGTGTTTTCAGAAAAGGGTTAATAAATAAAGACTCCTACATATAAGATTGCAGTGAAATAGAAATAGCTCTGGGTGTATTTATTGGGGTATTTATTTTTGGTACCCTCATAAAATAGCTATAACATGACTGTTTTCCAGAGCACATCTGCGGAGTCTTTTGGTGGTCAACCCAAATCCACTTAATGTAGGATTTGAGGTATTTCACCACAACAACAAATACGTCAAATCTAAAGGTTCTCTCTCTTTTCCTGCCTCTTTCCTTTAGGACTTTACTGCAGCCAGCTGTCACACCAGGCAGAGTGTTCATACTTCAAACATTATCATGCTTGTTAAAAGTCATCCTGTTAAATCTGGAGCGCAGTTCTGATGCCTGCCACAAAAAGGGTCTGGCCCTCTGCCAGCTTTACCTTCTTATTATGGCAGAGTAGGGCTGGGGAAACTGAAGGCGAAGGAAGGAAGGGTCCCTCTCTGAATACCTAATTCAAACAACATGGCCGTTTCCGTTGTTGCTTTCTAATCAACTGCCACGAAACTGGTGTGGTTATGTACCAAAGTGTACTTTTTAATGGACTAAAAAAAAGGAATTACAAAAGCCGGAATCGCAGCCCGGGGAACATTTGTGAGACATGTGAGGGCTGAGAGAGGGAGGGTGTGATGGAGTGTGTATAATTGACTCCCGAACATTTTTTAATAACACCCCTGGCACAAAATATAAAATGCGTCATAAAAAATTACATTTCAAATACTTAATATTTGAAAATATCTTTGTGCGATGTTTAAACCTGCTTTGGAGCCAGAAGGGTTAATTGTGTTACGCAATGCTTGTCAGATTATTTAAACCATGTCAGGATTTAAAAAGTCAGCTCATTTATTAGATTTTCTGTAATGGTAACGCAGCCCAAGGCCATTGGAATTGTTTCAGTGTGATTAATCCCATCTACTTATTTCTTAAAAATGTATCTTGACCCGATTTCTTTGCAGAGCAACAGGTCTACTGCAGTTTTTATGTTTCATAAGATTCCTGTGAACTGGCAATATGAAGGGAAATGAAAGCAGTGATGATGGATTGCATGCTTTTGAAAAAGGCAGGGGGTTTATAATGTAACAACACACTACCGTGTTGACTATAGAGTCTTATCTGTCCAGCCTCTCTTCCTCGTTGCACTCCATAGGGCAGGTTATGTATCTATATTTTTTTACAATGATGTAAAAAGGGCAGAAAAGTGAAAAGTCTGGAATGTCCCAAGCACTAAGGGCCTTGACTGCTTATTTTGTTCCTTTAGGACAAACTCCCAGAAAGCCCAATTTATGTGTCTTTTCATGTTACCTTGTGTTTTTTTTTGTGTGCAATACAAATACAAGAATACTGAGAAGTAATGACAAAATGAGAGTAAATTCATAGTAACCTTTTTCCCTGCGATATAGCCTCCAGAAGCCCCAAAGCTCTTCGTAAAAGTCCCCATCATCACGTCCACTTCAGTCAGGTTCACTTTAAACAGCTCGGTCACGCCCCTCCCTGTTGGGCCCACTGCGCCGATGCTGTGGGCTTCATCCAGGTACAGATAGGCTTTATACTTCTTCTTCAGAGCAATGACTTCAGGCAGTCGCACCACTGAACCCTCCATGCTATTGGCAGGGATTCACACACACACACACACGCACACACACACAAATTTAAAAAAGGGATCAACGTGGACACACACATTCTACAAATTACAAACCAAAATGTTAAAGTGATTGGGTTTAAAAGGAAAAGACTCGAACCTGAACTAACAATATCCACAGCAGAGCATCTCTGCTTCTACAAATGCATATTATATAATCTGACATGCTACAGTCTTCCAAGAATCTTTCCTGCTGGCCTCTTTCACTTTACTCCCACCTTTCTTCCATTTCTTCCTCCCCTCAGATGCAAACCTTTTAAGGCTACAAATAGACAGCATGAGTGATTATACGGCTGGGGAATGGAGCAATCCCAGACCTGCTCTGGTTGCTATGGCTGAGAACGTCTGCAGCCCAAATGACATAAGACAGGGTTTCACCAGGACCGATGTGGACATCAAAGGAAGACTGGGGATATAGCTAAAGTATGCTTACTCTTTATCCAAGCCTTTTGATGTTGCAGGGAGGTGATAGACAGAGCATTAGATCTTTCTGTGCTTTACTGAAAGGCGCCAATTCATTCTCGTGTCTTAGACATTACTGTCTGACAAAGGCGGCCTGAAGATGTGCAATTAGGTCGTCTTTCAAAGTACCAGGATTGTTGTGGAACTAATTACATTATATTAACAGCAGCTAATGGCCACATTTAAGGCTTTCTTCTTTCTTGATTAAAAAATTGACACAAAACAAGTAATCTTCACAGCGTCATATTTTACTTCAGGAGGACTGAAATGTAAGTGCAACTGAGGGCAAAAAGGGGGAAGAAAGGAGAAGCGAAAATGGCCACGATAAACAGTTGGAGGTGGGGGTGTAGCCAAGTCAATCTCTATGGCTCCATTTGGCCTTGATTTGGAGCTAATGAGCAGATGGAGAGGGTCACTAAGACTCAGGATAGCTCACTGGCGGGAGAGGCACACAATACCTTTCTCCTTTCTACGGTAATCAAACGGTACCCGACCATGAGCACATGCACACACCCATACACTTGCATGGACGGACGGACGGACGGACACACACACACACACACGCACGCACGCACGCGCACGCGCACGCACGCACGCACACTCTCTTTCCCTCTCTCTCTCTATTATTCAAGGGTGCAGAAAAGGAAGCAATTGAAAAAGAGACCGTAACAGGGTCGGCTAAGCACAGCATCACCTCAGGTTATAAAATAAGATTTCTACCCGAATCTGGCTGTGCAAAACTCTCCTAAAGACCACCTGGAAGCTCATAGTTAGAAAGATTGATGCAAGAGACCCAAGATATGTGTCTGTGAAAGCAGCTATACTATAATGTGTGAGATGTGTAATGACAACTGACCTGTAGATGCCTTCCACCATGATGAGAATCTTTTTCCAGGGCCTGTGGGTCCGAGGCTGTCCAGAGCAAATTGCTTCTTTTAGCATCTTCTCCAGACTCTGCATGTCTGCACGTGCACACACACACACACACACACACACACACACACAAAGGGAAAAATAAGCCTTAGTACTGCAACCTTAGTATAAACTAATTTAGCAATGTATTATGACACAGCGTACAACTTAACACTTTACATGTATTCCGTGTTATAGCTTAGAGGGAACACCAACATCAATGCAATGAGAATGAGAATGTAAAGAAATAATTTCTACTGGGCCAGATGGTTTACAGACTACACGAAGCATTCCTTTGTTTGCCAGAAACACCTTGCACAAACAACACACCGGAAACACCTTTGCACTCTGATGCTCACAAACACCTGAGATGGGCTAAATATGGTGCTTGCCTATGACCTGTTCAGTGCAGTCGGCATTATGTCCTCAGGAAAAGTTTGACTTGGCAGAAATATTTCCTGGTGACTAACAGTCAGTGGTGACAATACTAATGAGCCTCTGCTGCATACCAGTAGATGGCAGTATTAAATAGCACTAGCTGTGATGAAAGAGTGTTATTCAAAGTATGACTGCAAACCAACCATTTCCTGCTGAGCAGTGAGGAAACCTGTCGTAGCTAATAATCTGTCATAGATGATTGATACTCCTACTTCAAAACAAAAACAGGTTCACTTAAGAGGCAACAGATGCTCCGCTGTTAAAATTCCTTCCTGAGGCTTAGCAGAACAATGCCTCGACTAAGGAAAGCAGAAATAAGAAAAGGAATTCACTGTGGCTTTCTGGCTGCACAGTCAAGAGTGAGCAAAAGATTATTTCACAGTGAAAGACTGATTTAAGATAAGCCGCAGCGTGATATGAGATACTGTAAGACTGAGGATGGTTATCTTCAGCTTCCATCCATAAAATAATTCCACATTATCTTATCTGTGCTCTCACCTTCGGGGTACACACAGATATTACTAGTAAAATAAATAATGCAATAAATACATTTAATTATTCGAAAGAGTAAGAATACTATTGATATATTATAGCTATACCACACTGTAACCCTCACGTACAAGTCTGACAATGCCAGACAAACCAGTTTACCTACATATTATGGAATTCCATTTCTGCCAAAGTAAAGACATCAAGTATCATTACAAAAAATATGAGTATTTTATGTGTTCATTTATCGTTTGTTGTGGCTGAATTGGATGGCATAACCCCCTCTAAGCACATATTAGAAATAAAAGAGTTCCTGAGTGCCATGCACAGGAGGATTAGTGGCAGGGAGGGGTCAGCAGCTCAGGTGCCTGAGGGCTCTTTGCCTTTAGACAGGCCTCTGGGATCTGCTTTGAGGACCCATAACCGACTCTGCTTGTACCTGTCAGGAAACATTTGCTGCCAGAGGACTGGCTCATTTGTGCTATCTACTGAAAGGACAGTGATGTAGCTAATACAAGCTATGGATGTTGTACCATCTATGCTTGATATTTTTCCCTCTTGACAATATAGTGGAGATTAAAAAGTTTATTTTTTACATTAAAAAAAACAAAACAAAACAAAACAAAAAAAATATTGCTGGATGATAGCTGCTACTGCTACAGCTGGGATTTCAAACCAAACCTATCGCATTTAAGCTTTCACATCTGCTGCTCTAAACACTGAATGTAGATCTTTCCTAAGGCAAATCCTTTACCACACAAAAGGTAACCTGCTTCTTATAGCAGCAGCACCAGTATGGAATTAAGTGAAGAAAAACTTGATACTGTGAGCAAAACTGGCTGCAAACTGATTCTCATGACAAAAAGGCATAGCAGTTTTTGCTCTAGGAGCTACAGCACAGAAGGTGGTGGTTAAAAAAAGGTGGTGCTGTTCTGTACAATGATGCATGGACTATTTATGTACCGGTGCTATGTGACTGGACTCACTGTTGTGTTTGAACACCCGGATGGTTGCTCCTGACAGTCTGGCTCCCAAGATGAGAGAAGTGTGATTGAGCTCATCGCTTAGTATCAAACAGCCCTGGTGAAGAGCAAAGAGAAAATATTTTTTATTTAAATGTCACAAGGACTGCTTTGTGGTTTTCAGGATGATAGTATGCCACCGCAATGTTGAAATGAAACATTTCTTACCTACTGCTCAAATCTCCTCTGTAAATACATTAAATGTAGTATATGACATTAATTTTTCCATTACTGATAAGATGATAAAACTTGATCGGTTGATTCTTTTTTCTTCTTCTAAATGTAGAATGTGTGGTTAAAAAAGTTAGTTCCCACCTCTTGCCTGCCCTCCACCCATGCCTCAACCACAATCTGCTTCTCTGTGCAAAGTAAGTTGTATGCGCTGCATGTTAGCAGTTTTTTTACTTCTTTGATGTCTGATGAAGTTGTGACCCACAGATTCATTGCAATTTTCATAACGGAAAGTACAGTACTTCATGTTCCCTAAAAAATCAGTATGCAAATTAATTCAGTTGTTCCACTGAAATTCTCTCTGGTGCATTAGCATATATACGACTCAAGCTCTAAGCATTTGACTTCATTAGTCTGAATGAGTCTTGTAGAGGCTATGTTGACACCGTCTCGGTGACAGATCTGCTCGGTTTGGCCTGAGGTCCAGCCAGCCTGGTCCCTGGTCTACCAGCAGCTGTCATTCTAATGTTGCTCTGCCTGCACAGCATGGCCTGTCCTGGCACAGGCTGTCCCTGTAGGACAGAGCTGGCAGTAAGGGCTGACCTCCAGCCTCTGGAGGGTTACTGTGGGGGCTGCAGCCTAAGGGGCTACTACACCTCTTGAGCTGCATAAACGACCCTGTTCTCATCACTTAAACAGTCAACCTCCTCTTCCTCCTGTCCAGTCCAATCACAGATATTCATGCTGTGTGTTGCCCCTGGTAACCCACAGCCCTCTGCATGAGCTAGGCCGGTGCACTAAGAGGCCAGAGTATGGGTAATCCCACCCTTGAGGAGTGCTCTTAACAAAATCTGCCCTTCCTTGTATATCTGTCTGAAAGCAGCTTCCTTCTGGCTACTGTAATGTGTAATTATGATTTTAATTAACAGCTGTGGGTCGGATTGTTTGTAACTGCGTTTATTTGGCCGTTCATTAATTTAGGCAATATAAAAGAAGGGGAAAAAACTAGGCTAACTAGACTGATATCTGCTGCACTATGAAAAGTAGAAGGGCTCTCAGAAGAGAATTGTCATCCTCCATCAGATTGAGCTATATTTGATGTTAGTTGCATGTCACTGGCTTCATTTCTTACTCTACAGGACTGAATTATTTTTTGACCTTATAATTTTCAGCATTCTGGTTCATTAGATCTGAAGTTGCTCCTTCGATAATGAGCAAACTTTGCTATATGACAGGACTTAGCGTCATGCTGCACCATAATTCTGGGTGCAACATGATTCTGACTCATCAGACTTACAGACCAATGCAACCAAAAATGTAGCCTCCCTCCACCTATTGGTGGGCAATGTAATTACACCCGCATAGTGTTTCTACTGTATATAATGTTGAGTGTATAAAATCACATACCTTGCCCACAAGTGCTGGAATGTTCATTGAGTTGGTGGCGAAACCCATCCCAAAAGTCATAGCGGACTCTACACCAAGGAAAGTGGCCACAAGTTGTTCTAGTTCTTCATGGATGCTCAGGTTGCCTATAAGATGGAAATCACAAAAACATAACTCACCCTGACAAGATCACTGTAACTGTTGGCACCTCTGGTAATCCTTTAGTCCCTAGGCTTTACCGTTCTTTGTCATCCAATCACAAGTTTTGTCAGAGATGAATGTCTCCTGATAAAAAGTAAGAGACCCAGAAGCAAGCGCCTAGATCAGCATCAGTGCCGCTTGCTCTCAGGGATCTCAGGGGATTTATAAAGATTCAAGATGGGGTAAATTTGTAATTTAGTTCAACTGCCGTATTTTATCCCAGGTAATTTTAAGGGAGGTCTTACGAGGTCTGAAATGGTTCTGTTGTACATTTTAGGTCTGAGGCTGCTCAGGTGGTGATAACCCTATGTGACAGGTGGGGACCAGAATTCATTTAGAAAATTGATCAGATTGCAATCTGTCACCTGATGTGGCGTGTCTTTTTTCTTTTTTGTGCAATAAAGTGGGATTTTCAGATACCCACCCTCGTGCTTAGCTGACAAGACAAATAGAATTGCTTTTATAATTGTGAGTTATGTGGAGAGAGGTGTGCAATAAAAGGTGTACATGGACTGTATTTTATCTCTGCTGTGTCAAGGCAGTGTTGTAGGATGTAAGTACAGCACAAACACACTACAACATTTACACATTTTTGATGCAATCTATACTTATTGTGATTTGCACAGTAGTTATTATGCAATATTATATTATTACTATTATAGTAGGTATTGTATACTTAAAGTAACTTAGTAAAGAAACTTCCCAACGAGTGTTTAGATAATACAGTATATAACTAATGCATTAATATATAAAAATGGGGCATTAATTGTGTAAACATAAGATACTAATTGCTATAGTCACAATCAATAACAATCAGTAACCACAGAGAGCAGGCATTAAAAGTTCAAACAGCCCATATGTTTCAGTAAGGACTGGGAATAGTTCCTGAGTTATGTGCATAAAAGACATAATGAGAAGCGGTTCTGTCTTTATGGCAATTCCCATTCACCGTTTTCCATCAGGCCTTGCACCAAGTCAGATCGATTCATACATTTCCTCGACCACTCAGGCTCACAGCCCTGTGTAAGCTTTTTTTAAAAAAAAATAAAAAATCAGATTGCATTGACATTTGCTCTCTTAATAGAACATTTTTATAGGCATGCCCTGTCTTCTTATTGATACGTTAACCTCAGAAGGCTGCTCTAAGTCCGGATACGCTTCAGATAAGACAGTGGGGGATAGAGCCTGATCGCTTTGCTTAAAATAAAACCTACATTTGGTTACATTTGGCCACCTTTCCTCTGAGTAACCAAGGTCACCTTCCTGCTGTCAAAGCTGGTTGATGAGAAGGGTAGGGACAGTAAAGACTGTGCATTCAAATTTCAAAGTTAAATCTGTTGCTTTTATTGGGAAAATGTGACTGAGACCTTTTTTAAAGCCTTTACAGAAAGACAAAAAGAAAGACAGAATAAAAAAGTTAATCATTTCTTATACTAACCTTGAGTCCATGGACCATTACCGTATTTAGTGTAGCACATTTTAAAAATGTGAAGATGTCCTACTGCATTAATATACTAATACCAGAATTTTTATGACTTTCTGTTTAGTCGCTACACTCAGTATTTCCTGGTATTATTTTTTTTATTCCTCTGAAGGTTTGACATTATTATCTTTAAATCATTGCAGGAAAAGCAGTGGCAATGAGCTACCCATTAATGTAACTCTATGAATGTTTGACATGTATGTTTATTCACAGGGTGTGCTTCCAGTGCACTTTGTGTCTACTTTTAAATGCCTTTCTGATAAAGAAAAGAAAAAGATCTCCCAGTGCACTTGAAATATATTGTTAGTTACTTTTATTTTTCTGGCCAGCTCTTAACTGGAAGTTGACCTACGTCTTTAGTATCAGAAAAGGTTGCTCAAAAAAAATTGATGTCAAAGGCTGACAAGGGTGAAGTGTAAATAAAGAATTACAGGTATGTTTTTTTTAATTAGATTAAAAAAAAATTATATATAAATTGCTGAAAATTCAGTCAAAAGCAATCTTGATGATTTGACTTTAAAGAATTTCCGTGTGTCAACAGTAAAAACTGCTGTGTCAGTGATGGCATCACTAGCGCAACAGACACACTGGGATCTTTAATAATTTATGCACAATGAGGTCTCACGGGAAGAATGCTTGTTATTCCTTAAGCCTCCCGGCGAGCCAGCTAAAACACGCATTAGAAACCCAGGCTAAAGAACTTGAATTTTGAAAGGGAAATAAACATATAAATAAATCACACAGATGAATAATAGATGGCGTGGAGTGTGTATGTGCATGTGTGTGTGTGGGAGTGCCTTCAGCTTGCAGTCACACTTGCACTCTGCCAAACATATACGTATAACTAACAATCACGTGTCCTTAAATTCCTCTGATTTTCTCTCTTTCTTGTCAAAGTGCTGATATCCTGCAACGCTCAGTGACTCCCCTTGATCTGAGCTGGCATGTCAGCTAACCTACTGCTAGCCTGCTCTCTGCAGAACTAGCACATTGGTATCAGAGGTGTCATAAAGCAAACCTCATTGACACGTTTCTGCATCGCTTGTTCCTCAAGCACCAGAATGAGTGTCGATGGACAGGTTTTAATGAATAAACACACAACCAATAGCCAATCATTCGATTTCCCCGCCACAGCATCACAATAATAGCTTATTACATCCTGGCCCACGTAGCTTCTTAAACACCATCAAATCCAGACTGATGTTCAAAGCCTAAAACAGCATTCAAGATTTATCAGAAGCCACAGATCCCACTCTCTGATCCTTGCTGTTCTAACATTTCCCGCACACGCATGTAATATAGGTTTTAATGTCAAAAGTGCCTTATAATGATAGGTTCCACAACAATGTAGCCCCCAGCTCCTCCCTTTGGATAATGATCTCAACATATGCCTAAATGCTACATAATTAAACTAAAGGTGAATTATTCATACAACACTGCAGCCACTGATAGACATTTAAATGTGTGTGCCATTTGCAAGAAATCTAATAAATGATGGCATATACAATGAATTCAGTCTCATTAGGGCACATATAAGACATGTAAGGATACTAAATATTACCATATAGCTGGTATAACTGTATTATAGAGTGGACTATTTTTTTTCTAAAATCTGATCAATGCCTGTTGTGAAACTAGGTCACGGAGAAAAGTGACAAACAACAAAGTGGAACGAGCTTCTTTTCTAAATAAATATATACAACTGAACACCAGACCACAAACTCACCAATTTCCTGTCTTGTGCTGCAAACTCCAGCCCCGTATTGGCGCACCTTGTCTGCCACAGTTTTCAGGAAATCAACATTGTTCTCAGCAAAACCAAGGTAGTTGTACGAGCCCATGTTGATGACATTGTGTATTGTCTTCCCCGTAAACCTGCAAGTGTACAAACATCAGGTATCGATTAGCCTGTCTGTTCGTTTTTTCTGACTCATTCACATGCCCAGAGAATGAATTACATGATATGAAATGCAATCGTCATTCAATTAAATATGCAATTTGCTAATCACAAACTCCACTTATTCTATTAATAGGGGACTTCTAATGAGAAGTGTAATTATAAAAATGTTTATTTAAGACAACAGAAGCAGTGACTGGATGCGGAAGCAGCAGCAGTTGTAGCTCTTTTAAGTGCGTAATTAATTTTTAAATGTCATATTTAGTCTGAATTAAGAGATTATACTGCACTGTACAATGAGTGTGTGTGTGTGTGCGTGCGTGCGCACGTGTGTGTGTGAGTGTGCGTGTGTGAACTGGGAGCTCTTGGAAAATCTGAGTGTAATTATTTCTTGCATTAATGCAAAATCAGGTAAACATCACTTTAGTTTGAGTACACATCCCTACCAGAGATAATCTGAGTTTAAACCTATCTAAGAAGAACTTTTCCATTTTGTCAGCTGACCTACTTCTTCTCAAACTTCATGTAAACCTTTATACTGCTACAAAACCCATCTACACCATTCACCACAGTACCACATTTCTACTTTTTCTAGTCACATTAAACCTGTTTAAATATGTAATCCACGCTTACTTCACACTCATAATGTCAGCTTCCTACCCCGTGGCTCCCTTCATACTTTTTTCCATAGTATAGTTCCCTAACCCTGATGTGCAGCAAAAAGGAATATCAACTATGGGACAGAAACTTTGGAGTAGCATATCTTTGGAGATGACAAATACCCATGTTTCCATCTTTGCCATTACCTTATAGAGGTTATCAAACAAATTAAATCTTGGCTGTCCACTCTTTACCACAAAAGAGAGATGATTGGGTTCAAAAACACTGTCTAAGCTGTAACCCCTGGTGCATGTTTTAAGGTGAGTGGTATACACTGACAAGCCAAAACATTTTAAACCAGCATGCGATTGCTCTTTTGTATGCTGCCCAAAAAGTTTCACCCCACTGAGGTATGGACTCTACAAGACCTTGGCTGATGCCCTGTGGTATCTGGTGCTAGCATACACCACATCCTTTCAGATTTTTTCCAGCAAATTACCCAAAACCCAGTGAGAGGCGGCTCACAAGCCTTGTCGTTTTGGAGGTGCTCCAACCCAGTTGAATGGCCATAATAATTTGGCCCTTACTAAAGTGACTCAGAGAGTCACACCTGTCTATGTACTGTATACAAACTTCAACATGCTGCTTATGAGAACCCAATGTTCATTTACCATCCCAGACTTTGACACATGCTACTAATCAGTGATAGTCACCTTACAGTGAGCAGTCATAATATTTCACCTTTTCAGTGATACAAGGTATTCTATTTACAGTATGTCTATCACAGATGACTGGCTTACAGTACCTGAACGTCCAGTTGTAGTCATCAGACACCCTCTCCATCAGATCAAACGCAGGTCCTGGGAGGCTGCATATGGGGCGGTTCCAGTTGTCTCGTACCCTCATGTACAGGTTTCGAGTATAAAAGTTCTCGAAATCTTGATAAAGTGGCACAAAATCCTAAGGGGGACACGATGGTACCAGGATTCATTCAATAAGTAGTACATGAATTAGAGCTAGCCTTTTCATGTTTTTATGTTTTCATTCTATGCCAAGAAATCTTCAGTGATCCACTGTTAATGCTAAAGTGTTTAACAAGATTATGTGTGACTTTTTAACCCCTTCCCCATATGTCTGCTCTAGTGAATCAAGCATCATGTCTGAGCCCTCATACAGTCACATAAGTGACTCGTGTCAAACACAGGGCAAAACTGCCTGTGTATTGCTTCAAGGTTTCTGCCTACAGAAATACTGTATCACAGAAATAATGACAGAACATGATCACAGCTTTAGCCTTTCCCTTACAGGCTATTGCCTTTTTTAATAAGACCTAGACCAAAACAAATATGACTACAACAAACACATCTTAACTTCAAATTGTGGATTTGGAAAATCAAATCTGTGATAACACAAAGGCTCCTATGTGGCAATGCCAAGGCCTTATCTAAAATCTGAAGCACAGTAACAAGGAAGGCGCTTGAATCCTCTGAGATTTAATTAGATCTTCAACAGATATTCTCTGTGGTGTCCTGCCTCACTCATGGCAACATTATAGTGTAGAAGAACACAGAGGAAGAAAACAGAGGGACAGCTTAAGGGGGGAAAATGGAAATAATTAGAGGAAAACAAAACATACTGACACCACATGCATGCTACTCTACTCCAACTCCGAATGGGTATTTGAGTCTACATTATGTGTGAAAGCCTACAATATGCTTGTTTGTACTGTTTGCATGTGTAACCTACCTTCTGTTCCTCTCTTTCCTGAGCAATGTTGCACTTCTCCAAGCCCACAGCTCTGAGGAAGTCTCTGAAGTAGCCAAACAGGGTGACAATGCCAAAGCCTAGGTATGTCATCACAGCAACATACATGGGAGCCTGCTCAAAGGGTTCCTGCTGGTGGTGTCTGGTCCCCTGGTCATTTTTCTATACAACAAGAGGCCCACATAAGCTGTCTTACATTGTAGACAAGAACAGAGGACCACGTTTCAAATAAAGGGTTTGTAGTTGACACTCCAATTAACCTGAAAAATTGAGACTGTGGCTAAGTTGTCAGTAGCACATACAGCAGGCCTATTATTAAAGCAAAAAAAAGCAAAGAAAAGAAAATGTGTGGACAAAAGCTATAAAATTAATTAAACTGAATGTTTTCTTTCGTAGAAATGCTGAATCTGTTATAAACCAGCATACTACAAGTAATAACTCTACCTCACAAAGAGACAATTGTGGCCGCTGACCTTCTAGCTAATCTATGCCTAAAAGACTAAATATTGTAATAAAAAAAATTATGACGAACACATTTCAAATAGAAAACATTCCATTCATTAAAAAAATATATATTTTGAATGGACAAAACTTGCTAACAGCAACAGGGCTGATTTCTGAAGACTGAGACTGTCAACAGTTTGGTTTAATGGCTTTGGTGATAGCCACGGTTTACCAACGTAGTGCTCTGTGGACTTATCTATGAGCAAAATGATTAAAGAAGAAAGCAATACCATACTTATTGTCATACCAAAAGCATTCAATAAACGTTAGATAATTTGACTATGCCTTGTTGCATACATTTTTGGATTGCTTCTTAGTCACTTTATGTTTGCTTTCTTAATGACAATAAGCATAGCAGGGGCACAGTGTTTATGTGTGCCATTGGGGTTTTTGTGAGGCATAAGGCAACCAAAATGACTTGTTTTTACTTTGTAAAACCAGCGCATAGGCCTTCATAAAGCACTATCCCTGGAAGCTAACTTCCTACACCACAGGGACGGAAAAGATAATTCACTTCCCGTTGCCATGTTTGATTGTATTAGCTGTTATGCTAAAAATTTTGTTTTGGGCACGATATTCTTTTAAGCAGTTTAAGGAGTGTGGAGTAGTAGCTACATAGTCATGGAAATAGCTGCAAATGTCTTGAAAAGTCGCTAGACAAAACTAGCAACCAAAAAACAAAGGTCATAAACTTTATGCAGCTCGTTTAGCAAAAATATTCCGGGTTTAAACTGAATTTATCAGCAGAGTCTAAGTATATGCAAGTAAATAAAAACTCAAGGTTGTAAGACAGTTAAAACGTCGTTTTTTTGTTTTTTTTTAATTTCTCCATGGAAGTGAAACAGTTTGGAACTGAACATGTAGGTGACTCGGACAAATCAGTTGCATCTCACTTACCAGCAATTCAGCGCATTTTGCACAGGTTACAAAGACATTTTCAAGCAAACACAAGCCTAACTACACCTGGCTCACACACCGGCCTGAAGGCAGAGAAAATCTGCTTTGGCAAAAACGGAGGTTTCAGGGCGGGGTCTTGCATTATTGCTGCTATTCACATTGCTCTTTCTTATGTTTAGAGCAAATAAAAATCCTCGTATTGTTTTCTATATTTTATATTTTGGACTGATGTGCCATTATAAACTAAGCCTAGGCAGATTACAGAACTGTTCTGATTAAAACTGTAATGACACAGTTGTGTTCCATTGTGGGTGTTGCCTAAGTTTTGTAGTAGTGTGATTTTTGTTTTCACATGAACAGTACATTTGCTGACGTCACAGTTGTCTCGACTGCACAAGAACTTACAAATGAAGATAAACTTCCTGTATTATTTTAGCACTTGTGTGTTGCAATTCTTGGCTGTGCTTTAAGCCGGCAGGCAGGCACAACAACCCAGGGCGCACGAAATAAAACAAATTATTTTTATAAACACATTATTCAACCTCCCTTCCGTTGACAGACATACCTCTCTGTTGTTATGATAGCCGTTTTTCACGATATTTTCGCATTTCACTCCGTTCTGTCTCAAGTGTGGTTTGAAGGTGCCGTCAGCAGCAGTTGTTGCCATGTTCCTGAAAGCACGGGCTCGGCTGTCTCCTCTGACTGACAGGTATAACCGGTGTGCTCTGCTCAACTTCCAAAGGTGACTTCCTCTTTCTTCTCTTGCTCCGGTTCAGCCTCTTTTGAAACGTTTCAACTTGTACTCTCGGCTTCTCTAAAAGTGTGTCGCGCTTCAGATCACTTACTGTTTCGATATTGTGCAAATGCAACAAGTTCTCCTTTATTATCAACGGGGGGGAAAAAAACAAAAGCTTTCGAGTATTTAAAAAGGATCTTT
>VUQK01015584.1:49975-99384 GCA_015106715.1 Bujurquina vittata
GGTTTTATTCTTAAAAAAATTATATATATTTAAAAATAAATCTTGATCGGAAAGTAAAGCATATTTACTCAGTGGGTGTCAGTAGAGCTGTTGGTACTACTAGTAAGTACTTCCACTTATTGTAATGCAACGTGACGTGTAAACTTGGACAGCTTCCAGCTCTTAGTTGGATAAGTTCTTATGAATGGATGCACCTTAAATATAAATACTGCAATTTATACATAGAGACTGCACTATTTATTCACTGCTTATTATAAACATTTTAGCTATTTGTTACCTAGGAGATGAAGAGATTACATGTTGTAACTTTGTTCTGTAGTTGTATAACACTGTTTTACAGCTACAGAACAATATGACCTACTTAAAATGAGCTCCACCTGCTTATAATAATCCACCAGTATCACCATTCAAATCAGGAATATATTATAAATAGAGTGTAGCTATCAGTGTCCTTTCTCATATTAAGTATTAATCAGTTGCTTTTGATACTTAACACAGATTTTGGTAATTTTATAGCACCGGACACTGAGATTGTATAAGAATAAATAATAATAAAAATGTATAACCGTCATTTGTTCAGCTACACCAGACAGCTGAATGAGACATGATGGTTAGAGAGTGTAGATGTCATTTCCTGTATGAGCTTTGAGTGTGAGGTGTACTCGCATAACTTTTATCACTAGCAATTTGCATGATTTTATGGCCCACATGAATCTGGTTACAAGAGTCACAATTCCATTAAACACTTTACCATGAACACTACGAAATTTTGTCCCAAATTGTGTTAATTTGACATAAAGCAGCTCTAAAGAGAGTTTGTGATAATGCACATTAATTCAGTGTGGACTTTGTCTTAATGCATTCACAGGTTAGATGGTCCGTGCAGCTTCACCTGTAACTGATAAATTTTCTCAATCTTGATGCAAGAAACATCCGGAAGGCACGTTCTTCCTCATATCAGCGCTCGGACTGTTGCTTGCTGGACTCCTGTCATGAATGTACTGTAGGTTTTCAGTGTTTTGGGTGGAGCACCAGATCAGATCATCCTATTGTCACACTTTATACTCCCTACAGCCACTGTGGCATTGTTTATGCAGAGCACACTGAGCTGAAAATGCGCAACAATTTTTGGCCTCTGCACTTAGTAGTTGATGATCTACCAAAGTGATATAAATCAGGCCCACTTTTAGTGGCACAGGTCAGGTCAAAACAGCCTCGTAAACTTGTGCATGCGGGCTACTGACAGTTTGGTGTCTGCCTGCATTTTTGAGATTTTCCTTTTCAGCAAACACAAAGAGATTGTTTGTTGGTAAAAGGTCAGAGCCTACACAATGGTCGTGTGGTGCACTTCGTTTGTGTGTCCATTGTAAATCAGAATATGCAAGGTACTGTGACAGTTCGTGTAATGAGAAATGTATTAAGTGCCTTTTCTAGACGTGTGCTTTCGGAGAGTGGTTTGTCTCGATTCACAATTAGAATATGGGCACCACACCATCCAAGGCATACTGTTAAGGGGAACTTGAAGTTTGGAATGCAGGTACATGTCTGAACATACTAGGAATTGCTTTAGATAGCTATCTGTCGTAAACTCTCTGCTCTCTTTCTGGCTACTCTGGAGGTAGTGTCTGAACTGCAATGTAGGGCATTTTACACCATCTGCTTCTTTTCATCCTCATGTCATTGAAACACAAATCATTTATAACTATAGATATGAAACTATAGCCTTCACATCCATTTGAAAGACATCATTTCTTGCTTACCCAACCCAGGGCAGTCGGAAATTGTCCTATCTTTCTGACATGTGTCTAGAGCTCTTAAGTCTTCATTTAAATTGCAAAGCTGCTAGAATCAGATCTTCTTTGAATGCATTGTGTGATGTTTTGGCTGAAAACACTAAAGCCCTATGGGATGACATGTGTCATCCACCATCATTTCAGAGCTGCCTTTCCATGACACTAACTGATGAGGTTTGGTGTTGTCTAATAACTCAAGACCGCTGTCAGGGAGGGAGGGGGAGAACGCAGACTGACACATGCATGAGGGCAAACTAGGAAAGCTGACAGAAGAGTGCTGGGAGACGGTGGGTATTGCAGTCTGAGTGAAGCATAGAGAAAAGGACGTGATGAATCCAGACTAGTCAGCCTTGCATCCAATTGTTATAGAGAGAATGATTGAATGGGGGGTAGCATACAGCAGTCTGAGTAAATTAAAGGTATTCACAGCTCTCATCTCCTCTTAGCTTAGCTTGGAGTCTTGAATGGAGGATTGCTTTTTACCAGTGGGACCAGATGTAACCTACATCTGTCAGACTTCATTAGCTACATCAATCTGAAAGGTACTGTTCCTTTTGGATTTACAAACCTTATTATTTATTAATTTTTAAATCAGTTCACACATTTAGGCGAATATGATTTACAGTTGGAAGTTTCCAGCACTGAACCTTTAGTTGTATTTCACCTTGCAGTTGAACATACCGTCACTCTGAGTTTTACTAAAGGTGTTCAGTCCTTAAGGAGGATCACAGAATTAGGGTAATTTCCACAGGGAGAGCTGAATTTTACACTTCAGCGAGCATTTTTCATGTTATGCAGTGTGACTGAGGACTGGACTTAAATTCATCGCTTGAAACGTATCCTGTAAAGTACCCATCGATGTTTTGGTTTCTTACAGGATTGGTTCTTGTATTTATCATCTTGACGTCTCCTCTCTGCATTTCACGTTGTTAGATGGTATTTTCTTGATTAAGATTTGGTGCCAAAATATTTTTGATCCTCAACAAATTAGTTTTTCTAACGTGAATATGGATGATTGTGAAACACTGTATAGTGAATAAGCTGCCTGGTGGGTTTTTGTATGCACTGATTTCACATGAATGTAAAGTAAATGGGGTTTTCTTAAAAACATGATGAATGCTAATCCATATTTATTCTGCTTGCATGTATTTCAATAGGCCTTCATTCACCGAGCTGCTGGCTTAACTAATTAATTTTTCCTCATTTATTTCTGTGTGATTTTCTCTTGGAAAGAAGAACAAGGATGAACACACCAATAAAGGTTTTTCATGAGATATGTGTTGTCCTGCCACCTTGTGGCAGTGCAGTAACAGCACCATAACATACACAGCCACACACAGAGCCCACACTCCCCTCATCCACGCCCATGTTTTCCCTATAATGAAACGAATGAGCAAATGTGTTTACATCAGCAGATGAGCACATCTTCACTGATATGTAATATTTGCTTACAGTAATACTCAAAGCTGGGCTCATCCAGGATTTGGACACTTGTTTATGGATGAACTGATGTCCTGCTGTGCTGTTGGAGGCTAGTTGTAATGCAGGGCTATATTTAAACTTCCCCTGGGGTGCCATTAAATCATGTAATTTCTTCGTCAGGCCTGGCTGACCTCATTACCCACATCAGAGAGCATTAAGAAAGAAAAATCATTCATTGTTGAATATTGAATTTGTATCTATGAGCTATACTACATTTTAAATTTAAACACTGCTGCAGACATTTTTAACGTGTGAGACTAACAGAATAAGCTCCAGTTCCTTAGAAGTTGGAATGGCAGGAGAAGCGTGATCAGGACTGGCTGGTATTTCCAGTTGGGACTTTGCCATATCCCACCACTCTTAGGAACAATCCCAATATAAATCAAAAAAGTGCAAATGAGCATGCTTTTATCAAATGCGCTTTATTACGTGATGCCAACATGTGAAAACAAAGCAGTTTTCAGAAACACTCACATAGAAGTTAAACATTTAAATACACTAGACTGTGGTGACTGGGCAGTCACTACAGAGGAGGATTTTTATAGAACAGACAGAAACAACAAACCTTTCCTTTTTAAGTAATGATGATTTTAAATATTACATGAATATTACACATGTTATTTCTGTGATAGACTGGCAAACTGTCCAGGGTATACCCCGCCTCTCAGCCTCTGACAGTTGGGATGGATAGATTCATATGCAATTAAGTATATTTCATAGTTTGAATGATTTATTTAAAAAAATGATACAATAGCGTTCATCTCAGGGTGATAATAAGTCTTATCTCTTTTGTTTATGTTGGCTTCCAGATCAAAAGCCATCAATCCATTTAAACCACCAAGAGAAATGAGATAACTATAAAACTCTGATGTATAAAAGGAAGATGTTGTTTTTGCTTTGCAAAGTGTGTTTGCACTCAGCAAAATGCAACATACAACTTTAATTGTTTTTCTGCTGTATTATTTTGGGGAATGCGGGAACAGAATAATTTTTTAAAAAGAATTTAATCCAGCTTTAGTTTTTGTGTGTGTAAATTTTTTTTATTATTATTTTTGTTTGTTTTTTAGTAGATAAGTGAGTTAGTACTTGGGAGTAAGTGCTATTAATACAGTGGACTGTACAAATGTCATGATAGTTAAAAGCCTGATCTGTTAGCTTCTGCATCTGCAGTACTCCTAACCTTGAGTGGGTGTTCAGATCCACAGGGGATGGAAGACTCCCCTGTTCTCTTCAGAAGCAAGCGGGAGAAGGGGGGGAAAAGACTGTCTCAGAGACAGATATTTATAGAGAGAGTGGGAGAAAGTGAGACTGTGGCTTGAAAGGTTAAAGTAAAAGAAAGCGGCAGAATGACAGAAACGGAGAATGACAGAGTTGTCGACTGAAACAGGGAGATGGTGGAGAATATGAAGCAGGAAGATTTAGAAATAGATAATGCTGCAGACATCACCAGAGGCTGTGTGGACCCTGCTGTAAATTTCTGGGCCTCTGTAGGTCAGGTTGGCGCTTTATTGTCTGTGTTGACCCTAATTAAGTCCTGCAGATATTGCGAATGAGTCACTAAAGGGCTTGAAAAAAATATCTTCTAAGGGTATGCCATGTATTTATGTGTGTATTGTTTCCCTTCTATCTCATCTGCTCTCTGGTCTACAGCACATGGGGTTACTGCAGTGATCCTAAACACAGATTATTACCAATTTAAAATATTCATATGTTTTAAGAATAATATAGGTAGATAAGCATTTTACAAGTTAAATAGGTTCTTCTGAAGTGTTATTAATGTTGAATAATTCATACATAAGTCATAATGTCAACTTAAAGTCTTAAAATTCCCATCTGGGTAGAATTTTGGCACTAAGTAGATAGCTAAAGCACTAAATCACTTCCTCTGAAGTCAAATTTGCCCAGATCTGTAGCTCTTTTTCTGCTCTGACAGTTGAAGCAACCATTTGTTCCAGGTACCCAGGAATCTATTGGCCTTATGACACTGAATCTCTGCAAGGCTCCAGACTCTCAGTGAGCCTTTTAGCTGTAATTACTGTTTCCCATCTACTGGGATTGTTCAGGCCAGGCCCACTGAGACTCTGCTCTAAATCTCCTTGATGTTGTCAGTTGGCCGTCCAGATAGGTAGCTGGATAGGCACAAAAAAGGGAGGGCCCCCTAGAAGTGAGCTTCACTCTGGGGCAATTGATGTATGGACCATCATGGGGCGAATAATAGATGATCTCTCCTCCCACACTAGGCAATTCTGAAGTCATTGTCAAACTTGGCAAACGTGTCCGGGAGGATAGATGGGAGTTTGCTGTGTTCAGGATGGCGTCGAAAAAATGTTGTCTTCTGTGATGAGACACACAGTGGTGCAGACAGCCATTTTCCTGCTTTAAAAAAAAAAGGAAGGAGTTTATAGGAGCTGGGCTGTCAAGAAAAAGGAGTAAATGAGGATATGTGGAGGGAAGTGGTAGCTGCGCCTCAGATTTTAGTCATTATACTTCTCCGTCTGGTTTTAGTGTGCAAATAGATTACATTTATAACAGTTTAATCAGCGATTCTTTTGCAAGAAAGAACACGATTAAACCGGCAACACAACACACGCTGTTATAGATGTAAAAATTCATGACGGTTTTTCAAAACTGAAATGAACAAAGGGAAGTTGACCTTTTTAATGTTTGGCTGTTATGAGCAAATCAAAGTACATACTGATGGGGCTTGCATACACTGATTCAACCTTGAATAAGTGAACAAAGTCTGGAGTTTGTGGATCCATCAATGCCTCCCATTAAGTCCTCTGTTATCATGTTGCAACAACAACAATATTATGTTGTCCCAAGGCTTTGCTGCATTTGTGTTCAGACATAGTTTAAAGTAAATTTGATATTATAGATGTAATATCAACATATGCACGATTAATTCACTAACTGGTTGCACAAATTATATGGAGTGTTATAAATTGTCTTCAAGAGGTTTGGTTTGTTTATTTGCTACAAATGTTGCCAATGTTGTGTCTAGGAAAAAGTGAACTGCAACCGCCCTACTCTTGCCTGTAGGGTGGGTTTTTTGCCAGGTCTTCGGTACTTTTTCACAAATTTCATTCTGTATCTGTTAGTGAACCAACAAAATTCTGTTGTGGATATAAATTTGTGCAAATTTCACTCAGATTGGCTTGTCAAGGAGGAGACGGGATACGTATACTGTAAATACGCTATGTTCGTTATAGTAAGTATAGTAAGTCAGTTTCCTTGTTTTTACTGTATGTGTTACAGATTTCATGTTAGGCAAAACCAAGAAATCTTGCCTGATAAGAAATGCATCCTAGTTCTGAATGATTTCCTTCATTTAGTCTAACTGCCTATAAACATAAACCTCCATCTACAAAAGTAAAGAATTAATATCCTGACATCTTGCAGCACAAAATTACGTTTTTTCTCTCACTTGTTTCTGCTGTTTTTCTCCTGAACGCCAGTGATGAAACCGTTTTGTCCACTCCAAATTGCACTACAGAGAGCCTGGAGTGAAAACTTTCTCCATGATCGATGTGCGTTTTCAGGTATTTCAACTAACAAGAGTTTTTCTTACTTTTTTGATGTCGATGGCTGGCTGACTAAGAGTATACTTTAAACTTTTTTTTAAGCTTTGCACTTCCTTTATATTGAAAATGTCTGCTTACAGAGCATGATTAAACTAAGATGTAAAACATTTCATGGAGCTTTGTTGCAGGCTGAGATGGGCTGATTGCCTCAGTCTCTCTAGTTTAAAATATCGATTTGTTTTAATGTTGTTGTTCAAAAGTAAATTACACAACTTCCAAATCAAATCAATGCCTGGCTTTTGAAACGAAAAGATAAAAGAACAAATATTCGGACTTTCTCTGTGAAACTGAAGCAGCGCTCGGTTTGAACCACGCCACCATTGTGTGTTTAATAAAAGTTGATTAAAGCAAGACATTACAGTGACACCGTACGCACTATGCAGATATATGAAACAGTGATATTTTATTATACGCAATCACTCACAGCTGTGACATCAGTGTGTCAGGCTACAAGATAAGTGAGACCAGTTGTGCTCGGGGTTGCCGCTCAGTCAAAGTGAAAGAGAAATAAAAAGAGCCAGAGAGCTGAAAGTCTTTTTTCCTTCTCTTTTTTACAGTCAAGCATGATTATTATGAGAGAATCAATCCACATTATGACATACTGGAATTCCAGTCATTTTCAGCACTTTGCCTCAATGGAAAAGTAAAGTACTGTATTTTTATAGTCACATTCAGTATTTGTTATTATTCCAGCTACAGTTGGAAATAACTGTTAATAAGCCTTATAAGCCATGCAGATCTTTGACATCTTGTCTCGTGCTCAGGTTTTATCCTGGTTTGTATGAGGCACCCCAAGCTGAAAGCTTGACACTGACGCCGCTCATTTACCTAAAACTGGGTCCGTTTGCTAATGCAGTCCTTTTAAAAAATGCCTACAGAAGGCTGGAAAAGCATGTTCATATTGTTAGAAAAGGGAAAACTGTATCCATGGACGGAATTCTGGCACATTTCAATTAAGAGCCAGTCACATCAGCTGGCTTTTGAGTAAAGTGTAGCTGAAATTCTCAGTCTCAATGCTGTTCAATGCTTCTTGTCATATGTGGACATTTTGGGGGCTGCGGTTCACTCTAACCCCAGTATTCACACTTTGGAAGACCCCGGAGTCAATACAGGAAAGTCCCAAAGCAAAGAAAGAAGGTAATGGTTCACCTTCACACCATGGAAAATAGATCAATACAAACAAATGAATGCATTTAACGCAGCATCTCAAGCTCCTTTCAGTACGCTGACATGAGGGAACTGCACCTCTATTGTGCATAAACTTATGCACAACCAGACTGCAATCTTGGCCCAAGTTTCACATCATTTTCTAATGCTGATCTAAAGATGCTAGCTATTTTCAGGCTATCTTCAAAATTTCATTTTAGGAGGAGCCAGCCAAAATAAAAACAAGCGCCTCTTCAGCACTGCTTCCTCCCAGCGATTCAGTGATAATGAACTGAGTGGTAAATACTAAAAGCACATATTTGCGTACGGTGATTTTCATACTCTTGACTTTGCTGTGCTCTGTCTCAGTTCACTGCCAGTAAAAGGGAAAAGGGACGTTGAGATTGATGCCAGCTGGCTGTGACACTGGTGGCAACAGGGCCGTGAGTGTGAAGATGAGGGGGGGGGGGGGGTAGTGCGCATTTGGAAGTGGGGCAAAAGGGGAGGTGATTGACTGACGGGCATGTGTCAACCCTCCTCCTATTCTAAATGTTAAGGGGGGACAAGACTGTCTCGTTAATTAGGGCGAGACGTAAAAGTCCCTGTCACTCATCATCATCTTCACTAATATGTTTGGAGGCTAAAGTCAGCTGAAGCATAGAACTGAACGATTAGTCACTGTAGAGTGAGGGGCAGCTGAGGGAAGGATTGCGTTACCGCTCAACTTTTCTGGACATTTTGTGCTGCTGAGATTGGTACTACACTGTTCGCTGAATAGAGGGCTCTCTGCTTTAATTACTGAACATTTGTACGCTTAATTTGAAAGGCAATTTCAGAGTGCATCCCTGTGAGACCAAGCCTTGTACTGATATTTTCTTCTCCTTTTTACAACCCATTCAACACTGAATCACCTGCTTAATATCAGCAATGATTGTCATAGAGGCCATAATAGAGTACAGGTCTTAGCCTTTCAGTGTCTATAATTTTTCACTGACCTTGATTTGTCCCCTGCTTTTAGAAGCCCTCATGTGGTGCCCTGAGGGAAATAATGGCAAGAGAAGAAGAGTGGCATTCAGCCTCTGGAATTGACTGTGAAATTAACAGGAGACATGTTATTCCAGCATGCTGCTCAACCAGTGTGAAAAACGGATAGTGACAGCGATAAGTCCCCGTGCTACTGATTTGTTTGCCATGTGCTCTAGTTTTTTTTTCTTTCTTAATCTTGCAGGAATACAGTTGAATAACAATGATGCTGTTTCAGCAATGGTGTGGAAAGGGTTAGTTTAATGAGAACATGTTCAAGTTACAGTTTATATTTCTTTCCACACGTGAAAATAAATCAAATCAAATAGCTGCAAAACAACAGGCTAAAAGAATGTTTCAACAGGTATAATTAAGCTTAATTGACCATATAATTAGATTAATATGGTGCCAAAATTCCCTAATCCATTTAAATCAACATTTAATACTAGTATCATAGTTGGCATTGCCTCCTCTGAGTAATTTCTGCTCTTAAATCTAGCAGTTTAGACAAAGCTGACCAGTTATACAGTATGGTCTAATTTGAGTGGCACTTAAGATCTCATTTCCATAACCCTCTAACTGGGAAAACAACACCAATTAGGGCAGTGGTATTACTGTAGGATGAAATGACATCACTGAACTGCAGTCATTCAGCAGGTGGGTAATTGGCCCTGAGCTGCACTATGGAACTGTCCTTGTCTCTTGATGGTGACACCGGCCACTCCACGGGGTGGTCTTATCTGCTCACCGCCCTCCGAGCCAGATGCAGCATTTTATAATTAACCAAGTGAGACGAGTAGGGTCAGAGAGAGACGCCGCAGTTGAGTACTGTAACGAGCTCAGCTGAAACTGCAATTACGCACATACAGTAAATGTGTTTCTCGTCTTTTCTTTTTCATGCTTGCTCTCATTTCATCAGATTCGCAGTGTGTATTTAATTTGCATGCAGAAAGTGTGCTAGTGAGAGACTGAGAGTTTTATTGCTATGAATGAAACTGGACTCCGGGGGCCTCCGTGGTGTTAATTGAGGTGTAATGTGATTTGTTTTGCTGCCCGTTCCAGCAGCCCTTCCCAGTACATTGAATCAGATCCTCAGTGATTACTGTACTCTCTAATAGCCTCAGTTACGTCTGTGTGCTTTAAACAACCCGCAACTGATAAAGATAAAATAATAAGGTTAATGCTGCAATGACAGTGTGCAAAGTTTATGACCATTTACACAACAACTTTACAGCACCACTGCAGTGCACTTCAGAGAACTGGCCTTGATCACGATAACCAAAGCGATGATGCTGGTGCAGTAACATTTGCATCTGGTGCACATGCATATTTGTGTGCTTACATAACAGTACGACAAATAAGTTGCTCAGTGTTGCAAGTAAACTTGTACAAGCAAGGGAATCTACCAGTAAAAAGTTATACTTGGAAGAAGTACACTGTGCAATATAAAAGTCCTCTTGTTCACTTAATTAAATGCCTGAAGCCATTGTTCGACATCATTTGCTGAACATAATTATACACTTCAAAAGAGTCTGTTAATAGAAGTACTGTACTTTATACCAATATAATGTGGCTTTTTGGTGCTCAAAGCCCCAGAGAAGTCACATCTGCCAGCTGTTCAACTCACTGTAGATGGAGGAAACTTTAGTTGTAACTTTCTGCTAATTGAGAATGTCAGGTATTTTACTATTTTACACTTGGAAGCACGTTAGCCCATGCCAGGTTGGCGGGATGTGTACAGTATAGGAGTCACAAACATAGTGCACATGTGCCACTACCTCCCATTTTGGAAAAGTTGTGTTTTCCCTGATTACACTGAGAAGGGGACCGGAACAATTCAAAAACATCCCACATTGGAACCAGTTTTCAAACTGTGCCATTTCCAGGACTCAAAATGCTGTTGTCATGTAAACAACCAGCCAGAGTGCAGCAGAAGTTTACTGTTTTCATCTGAAAAAATGGGCTTGTTCAAACAGGGCCGCAGGTGTGACTTGAGTGAGTGAGTGACCGTTTCAAATTATTTTCTTCAATGCAATATTCAGTGAAGACGATATGCAACAACACCATCTTCTGTTTTTGTTACAAAAGGAACAGGGCACCAGGTGCAGGTCTGTGAGGAAGGTATTTATTTATTAAAAGTTGGCATGTTGTTGCAGGGCATTATACACGACTAAACTGATTATTTTGGAATGACCTTTCTGCATTGGTGCCACTGCACTGAAGTTCATGAATGTTTAATGGAAAGGTGGGCTGTTTTGGGCCTGCCACGCTCGGTTTGCTACTTGACAGAAACATTCTAACTCAAAGGCAGTGTGGGTGTTAAAAACAGTGGGTGCTATGAATACAGGGTGTCAGACATGACAAGTAAAAGTCCCTCAGACTCACAGAAATCAGGTGTGTCTAGAATAAGAAAGGCAGGCAATTGTGCACACAGACACATATTCCCACTTACCCATTTTTGTTCTCTTGACTCACACAATTTGACACACATTTGATTATAGGCATTGCATCTCATATTAATTAACGTTCTCTGATCTCACGTAAGAAAGCTAAATTGATAAGTAGATAACTGTAATGACAAGCTCATACAGTATGTGGTAGGCAAAGTTTGCAAAAATATGTACATTCATCAATTAAGGAAAAATATAGATACTTTTATTTAAAAATACATGGTAAAAGCTGAAGTACCAATTTTACTTTTTTGTTCAAGTAAAAGTGAACAAATAAAGCCTCTGAAATGTACTCAAAGTAAAAAGTTGCTCTCTGGAGGCCATTTCTACCAGCTATTTTTGCCAAGCTAATTGAACCTCGTGTCATGTTAAAAACAATGTTAGAAATATTGATACAAGGGAATGCGGATTTTATTTTCAACTTAAATTCTAATTCAGAACACAGAAACACATTAAAAAACTAGCTCTGTTTGATGGTGCCTACATTGTAGATGGATGACTTTGTCTCCACATTTCAAAGGAAAAACAAGTACAGTCAGGGGTTAAAGTGTCATTCAGCAGGTGTGGAAATCCTAAAATCGGTTGTAGTGGTGCAGTGTGGGGGAAAAGAATCACTTAAAAATTAGTCACAACAAATTCTATTGCGAACTCCAGTACATTTTGTTTACTTGCAATGATTCATTAACCTGTGTTGCTGCTCTTTGAGGCTTTGGCCAGATGTTACATGAGACATCATGGCTGATTTGCCAGCCCTAGACAATATAAAACTAGGATAAAGGCATTAAATTAAATTTGATGTTTGCTGCCCTTGATGTAATCTTACACTGACCATGAACACCACAGCTAGTCTGGACCAGTGCATTACTGTAAATGTCACCACATTCCTGCAAGCTAACCAGTGTAGCCTGCACTAAACTTTGCCTAGAAAGTAACTACGTTTTTTTTAAATAGCTCTTTTAGACATAAAAGACTGATTCTTGATTGTATATCAGGAGGAGCAATAAGCATGGCCTCAGTCTTATCGGAGCTAAAAACAAGGCAATTATTGGAGAGCCAGTCACCAATCCGGGATAAACAGTCAACTAAGGTGAGCAGCCTATCCAGAGGCTAAAAAGACATGTCCAGCGGAATGTCATCTGCATAGAAATGCCGAGAAGAGGTTAAATGATGCCAACTAAAAGAAGCATGTAAAAGGAGAATAAAAATGGACCCAAGATTGAACCTTGTTAGGCAAGCAGTGTAAGAGGAGAACTTGCATGCTCTAACAGAGAATGTCCTTCCAGATAAATAGGAGGAAACCCAGTTTACATCTGAACTAGAAATACCAGTCAAAACCTTGAGCCTATAAAATAAATATTATGGCTAACAGTATCAAATGGGAGCCTTGAGGTCAAATAATATGAATACAGAACAATTTTAGTATTACTTTAGTATTGTAAAGCATCCTGCAATCTTGCAGGATGCTTTACAATATGAAAAAAAAACATCCTGCATTGATCCAGTGTCTGTTAAAAACACTAAACTCAATTAGAGCATTACATGTAAGCTTTAAATTTCCAGTCCATCATATTTCACTGAGCAGTCCTTTAAAAATAATATTTTTCCTCTCCTCTCCTGTCCTTACTTTCTTGCATCTTTCTCCATCTATGAGTGAAGTTATAGTATCTTACATCTTTTTCTTCCTGGGAAGTACAGCAGGTGTACCCTTAGCTAGCAGACAGATTGTGTTTGATATTTTTTTAGCTGATAGCAATGTTGCATTTGAGATGACGTACTACTTAAGAGACATTACGTTTTCTCCTGTGCCTTTTATGTAGTGCTAGCTAGTTGCTGAAGTACTGAGACTACAGCTTATCATCCATTTATAAGATGGAGCTTATCATCTGCACCAAAAAAAATGCTGCGATCATTCCAATCCACTTTAACCCTGAGTATAGAGTTCTAAATGATACATAGATTATATGTTTGGGGTTTTTTGCTTCTTTCATCTCGTGTGCAATAAGCACTGGTGATGGATACACTTTTTTTTGTCTTTTATGTGTTATTATTCCCCTATTTTGGTTCAAATTGTTTTGATGTTTGAAGGTGTGTTGTGATGGAAAATAATAACTCCCCTCAGATGTCTTAAACTTAGAGTAAACAACCCTGCATTGAAAAGTAAGGAGTAGAAAGTATAGATACTTCTGTAAAAATATAGGGAGTAAAAGTAAACTATGTAACTACACAAGTATAGATACTTGAAAATTCTAAGTAAGAAGTAAGAAAAGTATTTGTACTTTATGTCCCACCTCTGGTAGGTTGACAAGGAGAGAGACCAGAAACAACAGGATGTGCTGAAGTCTTCTCCTTTACAGTATAGCTCATGGCCTACATCCACCTTTTTACTGTCTCGAGGTTTTTTTTACTGCTTATAACTAAATACTCTAATGCGCTGATAACATTTACTAAAGAAAACAAAAAAAACAACTAAGCAAAATAATATAAAAAATAAGAATAGCGGCAAGCAATTTACACGAAGGGATGATGATGCTTCAAGAAGATGTAAAAGATAATTAGGCTTCAATGTGAACGCAATGCATGGAGGAGACGCACTGGTTTGGCTGGTGGACAGTAACGCATATGACAACGACTGAATTTAAAAGAAAACAAACAAAAAGAACCAAACAAAACCTCTATTTCTTTGTTGATGTTTGATGTTTGACTATAGAGGAACAAAAAAAAACATCAAATCAAAGTCCTGTTCTCTCTTTTTGCAAGATAAACACAATCAGCTTCTCATGTCTCTCTGACAGCATCCCTCTCTTCCAGCTTTATGGACGAGACAGCACAAAGGGAGCACTAGTCAAGTGTGTCACACAGGGTGGGTGGCGAGAGAGAAAAAGAGCGAGACTGAGGCTACCTGCAGGTGTAGGGAAACTTACTTCATTTTACTACCAGGGTGGCATGACAGGAAATAAACCTTCCACTCTGTGCTGAAATCTGAGGGAGAGAACAAGTAGATGAGTCAGCTGCACTAACAGGGTGGAAAAGTGTTTGAATGTGATTTCAATAAAAACTCTACTTTAGAACTCCTACATATTCCATGAGTGGCCATTCAGTTTGACAACTTCAGCAGAATAATTAAAGAAAGGGAAGCAATAAAAACAGGACGGCATTTGAAAGGTCAGATGGAAACTTGTATTTTTGTTAATCGGATTTTTACCTCCACCAAGGAGGGTTATGTTTTTGGTAGCGTTTGTGTGTGTGTGTGTGTGTGGGTGTGTGTGTGTGTGTGTGTGTGTGTCATTCTGTCTGTAAACATGACAGCTCGAAAAGTTCTGAATGAATTCTGGTCAAACTTTGTAGGGGTGTAGAGTGGGGTCACGTTAACAATCCATTAAAGTTTGGCTTATAGCCAGCAAGGTCGTCAAGGTCAACTTAATAATTTATTGGCTGAAAATCAACAGAAAGCCTTTTAAGTTAAAAACTATGATTCTTATAAGTGTGGTGTGTACTGTCAACATATAGAAAGGACAATTTAAAGATTTAAAATATGTCACATTCCGACTTCTGTCCTCCCCTTCAAGGTCAACAGGTTTATCTAAGGGTCAGAGTACTTAATGAAGCTATTTATTAAAACTATGTTTCTTACTGATTGTATGGACAACATATAGGCTCCTAGGAGATATGGGGGTTCTCGATATTATGTTACTTTGGACCTCTGCTCTCTTCAACATCAAATAAGGTCAAACTTTTATAGTACAGTGTGTCTCATCGTTAAAAACGATGCTTAAAATTGTACTGCCTTTGTTTGTATTGGCAACATTAAGGAAATTATGCTGGTATATGGGCATTCTGAAAATCGTGTCACCTTTGACCTGTGACTTCACTTTTACATTTCACATCTGACTTTCTTTCAAGTTGACCCCCAAATGTGTTCTATCTTTAACGAAAGTGTTGTCAAGGGAAAGCAAATGAGCTGCCTAGTTAGTTAGAAATATACTGTAGTAAGCTCAAGCAATTCATGCCCAGCTGTTTGCAAATCAGTATCCAATACCTACTCCTACATAATGTTTGTGTAATCAAAGTAAACATTTGTCATGGTTACCTAATTTGATTTTTACTGCACAAATAGCACAAAGAAAACAACATTAACATATACAAAATACTCCCTTAATATTCCCTTAAAAGTAAATACTGCCCAGAGAGCGAGCTGCCTTAGTGGGCGTTTGCGCTCTCACGAGTGCTTCTTGTTTACCCTTTATATTTTAAAATATTTTACACATAACAGTAATAATAATCAGCAAATATTGTAGAAAATTATTGCTTTCACCAGTTAGCGTGCAAGAAATGCAAGACTACCTCAAAGACAGCCAGCTGCTTAAAGATTCAAACTTCACCTGAAGATATATTTTTAAATTTCCATTGGTTCTAAGTTGAGAGAAGCACTGAAGAAGGAAATAGATGATAGAGCCCTTTCTGTCGGTGCTGGAGCTGTGATGCGGAGAGCAGCTCTCATTGATAATGCATCAGGAGAAGAAATCCATCAGGACCACATCCATTAAATGCATGAAGCAGACATTTATGCATGAAAGTGTCCATGGGCTCTTTCTCTGAACCTGTGGCCAGGTTAAGTGGCTCTGTCCTCTCTGGTTGTCTCTGAGTACAGTTGCTCACTTCCCATGGTCATAGCGGCTCCCAGTCCTGCCCAGTTCCAAACAAGAGAATGAAACATTCATGAGGGGTATTTTTTGACGATGGTAGGTTGAGCATTGTTTGCTAATGCTGGCCTCTCCACCTTTTCTTCCTCACACCCCCCACCCCCCCACACACATCATATCTGTTGGCCCACTTGATAGAGCTTTCAAGGTGAAAACATAAACCCAGTATGGAGTGATTACCAAATGCACTCCTGCAGAGGAAAGACTGGCATTTCTCTCTCTTTGTTGTGCATCTGACCTTTGAAAATATCACAGATTAAATCTTTAATTATTTATGAGGGCTGGAGGTGGTGATGAGAGAAGAGAGGCGGATGTTGCCACATGTGATGGGGCATTTTTTTTTACTATAATAGAAAAGAATGACTTCCTTAGCTGTTATTCCAATCTGACTGGGCATGATTTTAGCTGTTTCAGGAGAATTTAGGTTGGGATATTTTCCAAGCTCAGTCTTTGTTTGCATGTACCATACAGCAGTTCCTCTCAGACATGTTCGCACTTCTGGGAATGCAGTCAAGAGATCTGCCTAGATAGAGTGTACAGGTGGCAGCAAACATGACACCCACTCACTAGCATTAAGTGCACCGGACGGTTAGCTGAACTGTTTGCACATAATTGCATGGACTTTGCACTCGGGAGCTGGCAGGTTGAAGACTGGCCAGTCTCCAGTATGACTGTATCTAACATTTGTGCTCTCACACGCACAGGGTGCTAAGACATTTAAATATCATGCTTTAATATGTTGTTTAATGTGCACTTTCAGTGCTTTTAGATATTATGATGCAGATTTGGAATTCTGCTTCTAACATAAAATTGAAGTAGGGACCTGTTCCCAGCATATTTCACGCTGTCTGCTGAGCTTCAAAACAGCAACCCCTCAAATTTTTCTAACTCCTCATGTCACTTACCCTTGTGCAGTAAACAGCCCTGACACATTCATTTTGAAATAATCAAATAATCATGGTGCAAAAATAATAAACAACAGAGAAAACAACTATGCTATATGAATAAAAAATTGCATTTCCCTTGAGAATAGTTTAACCAGTGTTTGATATGCAAATTCTCTTTTTCATTGGAACTGCCAGTAAATGTCACTAAGGGACACTGGGGAGGGGCTGAACAGCTCAATTAAACAGTGCTAACATGCATCATTCCAAACAAACCAAGATATGAAAGACATCATTTAGATTGATCTACAGCATCTGTGAGAATAAATCAGAGCAGCAACCTAATAATGCAACACTCCAGGGTGGGCCTGAAAATTGCAGATAGGAATTTTCGAATAGTATCTGCATAATGGCGTTCTAGTTGAAGTCGTAGATCAGTATTTGGAAAATGGCCACTGTCACTTTGAAGTTAAACACTGAGATATTTCTTAGAGGAAAGAATGGGTTTACAGCTGCACCTCTCTAATGTCTGAATCATGGTTATCATTATGTTTGATTGGAGGGAATAAAATAATTGATCTGCAGCAATGTGCTGGAAATATCCCTCAGAATTTTTGGACAATATTGATATGATTGCACTGGACAGTTTCTGAAGATTTTTGAATGCACATCCATGATGTGACTCTCTTGTCTGTCCTGAGATGATTTTAGCTTTGTGGCATTGTGCGTTTTTCTGCTGGAAGCAGCCATCAGAAGATGGTACACTGTGGTCATAAAGGGATGGACATGATCAGCAACAATACTCAGGTAGTCTGTGGCATTTAAACAATGCTCAGTTGGTACTGATGACTGAAAGTGTGCCTGGAAAATTCTGTATTCCCCACACTGTTACACCACCTGCAACCTGAACTGCTGATACAAGGCAGGATAGATGTTTGTGTCAAATCCTGACCCTACTATCCAAAGTCACAGTAGAAATTGACATTTATCAGACCATGGAACATTTTTCCAATCTTCTATTGTCCAATTTTGTTGAGCCCTGCAAATTGTAGAATGTTCTTCTGCTGCTGTAGCCCATCTGCTTCAAGGCTTGACATGCTCATGTGTTAAGAGATGCTCTTCTGCATACCTTGGTTATAATGGGTAGTCATTTGAATTACTTTCTTCCTACCAGCTCAAAGCAATCTGTCCATTCTCCTGTGATCTCTAGAATCAACAAGGCATTTTCACCCAGAGAACTGATGCTCTCTGGATATTTTCTCTTTTTTGTCCTATTCTCTGCAAACCCTGGAGATGGTTGTGTGGGGAGAATCCCAGTTTATCAACAGTTTCAAAAGTTTTCACTTTCAGATTCACCTTTCTTTCCCATTCCGATGCTCGGTTTCAACATTTCAACATCAGCAGGTCATCTTGACCAAATCTACATCCTCTAATGCACTGAATTACTCTCCTGAGTTTAGATATTTGTATTAACAAGCAGTTGCACAAGTGTATCTAATTAAGTGGCCAGTGAATGTTTATAACAGGGTGCTTCAAAATGCCTCTTGTAGTATTTGACGTATTCCAAACATTAGGAGCTGCTCATTGTCAATATACTGTATAAGAATATTCATAACTGATTTCTTACTGCCTCTTTTTTGCACTTCCAACAAGCTTCATGCATCCAACAGCAGCCTAAACAGAGTCTCCCCAGCAATGTTTTAATCTTCTTTTAGTTCCCAGGACAGTTAAGATGTTCTGCAGCATTGCTCTGCTGCCTTGTTTGCAGAGTTGGATATTGTTGTGATACTGTATATTCTCCATATTGCTCCATGAACATGTTCCTCTACATTAACCGGCACTTGTTGCGTTCACTTTTTACGGAACAAGATTCAAACATCACGTCAAATATCCTCTTTATGTAAGTGCACACAGTCTGGAGCAGAAAGCCTGGGTTAACAAAAAAAAAATCCATAACCTGTGACTGGAGTAATAGCTTTTGTTGAGCCAGTTAAAGCATGGAAAGCCTGGCTATGTTGAACTTGCTTTGCAGTATAACATCAAGACGCTGGCCTGCTGGAGTTGGAAAATATCCGAGACCAGCATTTTCTTTGCAGCTCTGCTCAAAAGGCCAACATCTTTGTGTTCACCTTGTTACTGTTGACGTCGAGACTGGTGTTTTCCTGCTATAATTTAATGAAGCTGTCAGTTCGAGACCTGCAAGACGTCTGTTTTTCATACCCACGACTGATGTACACGGTTTCTGGCTCAGTTGCTGGGCCGCCCACTTTTCTGCCTGTTCTGATTAGAGCTACTGTAGTTTGCACTGTTCTGTGAAGGCAGTAGTACATAATGTTCTACAAAATCTTCCAATTTTTCACTTTTTGGCATTTCCCCATATGAAATACCCTTCATTTCATTTCTTTGAACAAGATTAGTCTGACAAGTTTCTAAACACAGCTCTTTTGGCCATTTTGAGAGCATATTCTGAACCCTCTGTATTACCCTATGTATTGCTTTTTAAAATCACCACAACAGTTTCCATGTGTCAAAAATATTTGAAAAAAGCTTTTATAAATAAACCCTCCACCTTTTAATTATGGGAACACAGAACTGATGGTGGTTGAAAATGGGCCTCTGAAAAGAGCTGTTTGAGGCAGACAGACAATTAACGCAAAATGTAAAAGAAATTATTGGTGGTTAATTGTAGTTTACAATCGGATTTCTGATGCATTTAATGTGTGTTATAAATGAAAACAAAGGACATTTACCAGACTATTTAAGAAGGGTTTTAGTCAAAAAAATCTCAGTCCACAGAAGTCTGACCTGCTCCTTGACCAATTGATTAGTTGCAGGGAGACGTGCACTAAATCAGCTGTTAGTGCATGAGTGCACTCTACCTTGAGCTTGCTAAATTAATTTTAAATAAAGATAACAACCTAATATTTGCAGAATACTAGATGACTTTCCCCTACCTATTTTAATCCACAGTTTTAATCTCTAGCAGATGCTGGAGCCATCGAAGCTGTCAATGGATGTGCCTGCTGTTATGAAAAGATTATCAGATCATATTATATTGAAATCTCAAACTCATGTGTTAAAAAGGGAAAGTAGAGGAAGTTAAGTTAATCTGCTGTTTTTAGATACCTTGTTGGTCATTGAGCTGTGATATGCAAATGGAGCTCTTGAAAGTCTGCAAATTAGATTTTGGCAATCTGCTTCAGCATTTAATTCTAGAGGCACGCATATGCATTCAGCTTCTTTTGTGAAGGCACGGTGAAACAGGGAGGGGTTCATTACAGTGTAGTGCTCTTTATGAATACAGAAGAGGATATCTCACATCTAGCTTGGTAGATTAGTAAACATGAAGTATACAGCATATGAAAGCTTCAGTGGTTACATTAACAAACCCAACTGAGATTGACCCAATTAGCTGACCAAGGAGGGGGTGAAATGCTGGGCCACATCACGATATGCCACAGTGTTAATGTCACCACAGGTTTGCCTTGTTATAAAGAAAGCACCCAAGTGAAAAGAGCTGTTTGAGGCATTTAGGGGTAATAAGAAATATCTCTATAGCAGAAGGATTGTGTAAAAAGTGTTACCTTTAATGTTTTTGCTTTGTTTTGCAGTAATCGGAGGATGATGTATGCCTGTAAACAATCTCCCCTGATTTTGCGACACATGGACTGAACTGATGCATTTGGGTTTTACACTGCTCCCTTTACAGGTAACATTTTCATCTCATTTTTGCCTGGTTAGGAGGTTTTCTTTTTTTTGTTTTTCCGCAAATTGCAAAGCTGTTGTGGGCATGGTTACCCGTTCTGCTCAGACTGTAATCTTATATACCCTTTGCTTGTTGCACTGCTCTCCATATTCTACAGCGTGTAGCACAAATGCAAATGCAAGATGTTGAAGATTAAAAGAATTACTTGGAATCTGGAAAAAAAAAGACTGCATTTAAGGCTTTAGATGACCCAGTTTCCAGGCATGCATCCATCCAGTGGCTTAGTTGCTCTTGAGGCTTCTAAATGTAGTATTTGTTGATTTACTGTGCAGTGTGTATATGTGCACATGTGTGTGTCTCATTTCTGCATAGGCACACAAACATGCAGATTTTCTTTTGTGTTCATGTTCTTCCTATGCAGCCCCCCCCTTCAATTGTGTCAGTGTTTTACTCATACTTAGAACTCATAAAAAAACAGTGACCTAGATATAATTAACCCCCTCAAACCAGCACTGAACTAAGCTTAAAACAAGAACAGCACCCATCAATCGCCTCTGCATGCCATTATGGGGCTGTTCCCTACGTTAAAGTCAAGTTCCTAATAGAAGATGATATCATGGACTCCCTGCAGCGTGGCAGCACACAGGGCAAGCACTCAGAGAAGACAGGTGATGGAATGAATAAGCTTGTCTCAAGGCAGTCTCCTGGCTGACAGGTATTTCACATGAAACACGGGATTTCTAGAAAACAAGAGCTTCTGCTACCTTTGGAATGAGTATCACTTAGTGAGTAGCAGAGAAAAAAAAGAAAACGAGGATGCCCTCAACCAAGACTTTTGCTTCTGTAGCAGTGTAACAGGCAGACACTTGAGGGAATGAAATCTAATTTATTCTTGCTCAGATAGCCACTTGTCCCACATTATTTTGGCTGAATGAGAACGCAAGCCACTTTAACCTAATATTATAAAATCATTAGTTCATGCATATAAATGTGGGAATATTGCATGTGTTCAAAGAACTTTTTTTTTTTCATAGATTATAGATTACTTACAGAGGACATGGCCATAATAGCCAGCATTGCCCAATCAGATCATTTTAGTGTTCGCATTGTCTTGAGATTGATTTCTTTATGCAGTTATCCAATTCCAATTCTAAATTTTGTATTAGATTAATTGTTGCTCACATTCTCATAATATATCACAAAGTAGACCCTCTTAGTAATGTGAGAAACATAGTATTGAATGGCACCGGCAGCTTACTTGATAGTAAGTAAGCTGCCTCGCTAAAAGCTGCCGCTTGTTTTCGCCAAACAAATTCATTTATCTACCATACTTGTTTCCAAAATGTCAGTGAACTACAGGGTTTTATATACACTATATGGAGAAAAGTATTGGGCCACACCTCTTAATCTTTGAATTCAGGTGTTTTCAGCCCCATTACCACAGGTGTGTAAAATCAAGCACCTGCCTTGACAAAAAAGAAAAAAATGGGTTGTTCTAAAGAGCTCGCTGAATTCAAGCATGGTGCTGTAATAGGAATGCCTCTGTTGGAAGCCGTTCATGAAATCTCGTCCCTCCTGTAAATGGTATTCTTGCAAAATGCAAGCGTTTACAAACCACCGCGACTCAGTCACCAAGTGGTGACCACATAAAGGTACAGAGTGGGGTCGCTGAGTGATGAGACGCATAGTGCGTGAAAGTCACCAACACTCTGCTGACTCAGTAAGTTCCCAAGTCCCAAACCTCCTCTGGCATTAACATCAGCACAAAAACTGCATTCTTCCAAGCTTCAGGGCATGGGTTTCCATGGCCAGGCAGCTCCTATAGGGGTTATGTGCAGGTGGTCAAGTATTTTTTACATATAGTGTATATTAGACATTATGTTTTGTGATTAGGTTTCCTCATTACATGATTTTTAGACTGCTTTTTTCTATTAACACCCCACTCCTTGGCCAGCTAAACCTTTCTCAGTTGAGCAGACATGCAGTTTAACTTGTAATTTTCTTGGTCTTCTTGATCTTGTCTTGAATTCTCCCCTTCCCCTTTTACTGCTATTTCTTAATAGCATTACAGTCACTGGAAACTGCAAGCTGGAAGTGCTTTAATATCTCTTCATAGCATTCTTCTGCAGGTCCTGAGTCAGTTGGTCTGAGGAGCCCATAATTTCTGAGTGTTACTGCAAGATTTGAAGCACTGTGTTCACAGAGCAGGCATATTGTGAGCAACACGTTAGCACAAGTGAAGCAGCGGCTTTGGTGTTTTGTTGGAAGGTTTCAGGCATTGTGCTGAGTGACGGCCACCCTTGTGTGAAGTGCCTGAGGTAGACACACTGTCAGAGAAATTATAAAGCTCTGTAAATGTCATCAGGTGACAGTTTGTAATGAAAGGTACTGACCTGCCTCACAAGACAAACAAGTTAGGGAAGTTCTGAGACTTTGAAAGCATAAGGATGTCAAACAAGTGAAAGAGTGCCCAGACTTCTGCACATCTAAAAGACTTAAAATAATAAGACTTTTATTATCTGTTTGCTGTGGAGCTGTATTTACTGCTTTTTGATAATGCAGTGAGATAAATGCTCCCAAACGAATGCTGTTGTGCATAAGTGCACATGTACAGAGTGTGATAGTTAATTAAAAAAACACACCATTATTTGTGATGTAGGCATCTGTGTTATAAATTCATCCTGTAAGTGAAATTCCTTAATGCCAAGTTTAAAAAAGGTAGTAAGCGATTTGCCTTTTTAGTTACAGGTAATGCATAAATTAGTGAGTAAGTCTTACTATACTTGTGTTTTGGAAGAGTGCAGCATTCCTGCTTTTGTTCCTGTACCGCGCAGCAAAGCTGATGTGTTGTTTCATTACCCTCCCTCTGGGAGGTGTGAACCGAGGGAAGGGAAAGGTATGATAGGGGAAAGAGGAGGGGGAGAACAAACAGACAGAAAATGTTAATGACCGCTATGCCCTCATCTTCTAGTTCAGAGAATTTCCAGTTCTTTTTTAGGGGAAATGAAGCATTACCCATCATGCTCTGAGTAGTTGTTGATTAGATGGAGGGGTTATCGTGCAGAGCTGCACACTGAGGTTATAGCAGGATCTCCGTGCACTCATTAAACCTGCTGATTTTGTTTGATGAGTCAAGGCAAACCCACTTGTAGGCTGAGGTGGAAGTAGCCAAACTGTGGCTCTAGAATGATTTAGTTATGTAGCTAAAACAAAACCACAGAGCCATGAGTCTGTTGGACTTTGGGGAGCATGTGAAGAAAACTGCTACATCATGGAGTATGCTAAGTGAATGTTGTTACAATAAAATATCTTTTTTTTTCAGTCCCCCATCAGAATGGCAGTTACATTGAGAATCCTACTGGCACACATTCCTACCCTGGAGCTTGGGGATTACATGTGCTGCGTACATGTTAAAGCCTCTAAACCCTCGCCTCCGCAGAGCTGATCTGACTGCAAAATCATCTCCTTCACTCCTAGCTCCACTACCTGAGCTTCACTAACGGTAGTGAGGTTTCGGTTCTCCCAGGATGGCGAATGCTTACGGTCAGACTCCAAATCCGCAGGGTTCTACGGTGCAAGCGAAGGTCGGACTATGAGTAAATTTGTTATCTTGCCTCCGTGCACACTGGACCCTCTGGGAGTTGACACTCTAGTGCATCAGAGGTTTGTGGAGCTGAGCTGTGTATTCTTCTCCCAAATTAGTCTATTTTTGTATATCGCTTTATTTTTTTTAGACAAAACTAATTCCAAAGACCACTTGGACTTTTCGTTTTCCTCATTACACCTGAACTTATTGAACACTTAAGCAGGCAAATGTGCAGACATACTCTTATTTGTAGAGTAATCTCACACACACACACACGCACGCACGCACGCACGCACACACACGCACGCACACACACACACACACACACACACACACACACACACACACACAACACATCTGCCAATTTCAAGGAAGGAATTGAGGACCTAGAGCCAAGGAATGCCATGCCGAGAAGAGCACATTCAGTTAGCCCCTGGCAGTTCTTCACCCTTACCTATCGTCGTTGCATCACATTTCAATATTTCACAGAGGTGTTCCGCCAACGCACTGCTGACACATCAAAGGGCTGCTGCAAATCCATACTCCTCCTTGGAACCTCAGAGCTATGTCGCAGCCGTTATAGGGTAGGCCAGACAGATGCAGGGAGAGGCCAGGCATGACTAAAGACCTTAGCAGGCATATTAAAAAATGGATTCTCTATTTCCCACTTCGGTGAGTTAAAGTTGTCAGGCCAGCCGGTGGGTAGAGGTTTCCTGGTTCAGTGTGGCGTGGTTAACTCTAAGGGGCGAGGAGAAGGATGATCAGGATCATAAGATGTGTGCAACAGGGCTGCATTACTTTTTCACATGCAGTTCTCGTTCTTTTGGCTTAAAGTTATTTTTCTTAAAACACGTAACCATGTCCAGTATTGAAGGAGTATGCTGCAGCAGGGCATGCGGGTGCACGTTAAGTTGTCCATCTAGTCAACACAGAAATCCCTGTCATATCCTCAGTTGTTACAATAAAAGGGCCAGGGAGACATAAAAGCAAATAATGAGATCCCTTCAGTATGCCATTATTGCTCTTGGGCCACAGTTGATGGACACGATGTAGGCCACAGTGGCTCGCTGAGTTTTTCATATGGATGCAGCAGAAGCAGTTATATTTGCTGGAGTAGCATTCCCACAGAGCAAGCTAAAGTTAAAACAGTGTGCTCATTTTTTTTTTGCTGCTGGGTTTGCCTCCTTACATCTACATTGTCTCTTCCCCTCTCTCTTCTTTTACTGTTAGCCAAATGAGTAAGGGCTCTAAATTGAATTCTATCTTGATGTATTTCTTCCAGAGGGCTTGCTAATTAAGAATTTAATTATGGCTGAGAGCAAAACACAGGCAACAAACCCCCCCTCATGTTTAAAACATCTTTGGACTCTCTTGCTCTCTCTCTCTTCCTCTGTCTCTCTTTCTTGCTTCTTCCGCAAGTGTGTGTGTGTGTGTCTGTGTGTGTGTGTGTGTGTGTGTTTTTAAAGTTTCGAGGTGAACTAAAGGTAGGAGACACTAAGAGATGCTAATCAAAAAGGATTATACCAGAAATTCTCAAGCGAGAGATCGTAATGTGTGCAGGATCAAAGAGATTCAGGATATTAAAATGCTTGTTGATGTTTTCAAAATTATAGGCCTGTTTAGTATAGCTAGGAATAAAAACTTACAGCGCCTTTTCCCCGAATATGAAATTAATAATTGATGCTTGTAGCAATTGAGGAAAAAGTACAACTTTATTACCATCCTGTGTTTTGCATTTTACTCCTAAGTGCTGCTTAGTGTGTTATTCTGCAGTTATGACAGTGTATCCTCTGCTTTAGCACTTTGCACATGAGCTGCTTGAATCATTCCGCTGCCTGTCTGCCTGGGGACTCTCCACCCTGTAGGTGTCTTTAGTTCAGTGCATTTTGGCAACCTTTTAACGTTTCCCCTAATTTGCTTTATCTTAAATTGAATTTGATCATTTTTTTCCCTTAAAACAGGTTTTTGGAGTTTTTCTTTAAAAGTCTAGTGCAGTGCTTATAAAAAAAATGCCTTTTTGGAGTGTGTAATGCTTGGCTCCCGGTATTCCTGCATGTGACTTCCTCAGTATCGATGACTGTCTGCGTATCCAAATTCCATCTCAACACAGACTAAATATTAACATTAACATACTTAATTAGGTGTTGCATAGGTCCTGTCTTTAATCCAGTTTCTCACACACTTTAAAGTAAACAAAAAATACAAAACAACTTAATAACTGTGTTAAATGACCCTTTGTGCAATGTTAACCTTAACTTGTTCCAAATATATCCATGACTGTTGTTGCGGTGTATTAACACAACTGCCCCAACATATATATATATATATATATGTGCGTGTGTACAGTAAATGTTCATGCAGACATTGATACTGGAAAAAAAACAGACAGGCAAACAGTTACTGTTATTAGGTTTAAAGGTCTACGACTGAAGTGTTGAAATAACAGTTGTGTGAAGAGAGGAAACAAAAAAAATAACAGAATTAAGGAGTCTCTTCATCCCATAAATACACCAAAGAAAAAGCTTAAGGAGCTCTAAATGCTGTTAAGAAGAATGTTTATAATTTCCAAACTCCATTTAATATATTTTTCAAAACGCAGCACATCTATAGCTCATTTGCTATACCCATTTGCCAAAAGACTGGAGGAGCCTGGATTAGATTTTGCCCTCTTTCCTGTGTGTCATTCCCCCTTGCTGTACTCTCCAAAGCCCTGCATAATAAAAAAAAATCCCCCCCAAATAATAATCAAGAACATTACTCAAAATATCTGATCATCATCCAGCCCTTTGGTTCCTTTTAGTTGTAGACTGTAGAAAGAAAATTGCTAACAAATGCATGCATAGCAAAGTATGCAGATATCCACTGATAATTAACATTCACAACAGAGCACTCAAACACTTGAATCAGCATAATTCTAGCCCTGGCACTTTCCAAACCCAAGAGCCCAGCTAAGAAAAGAGCCGTCTCTGTGAGCTGAAGCTAAGACTGCTCGCCCATTTTCTCATACACTATAACCAGTCTCACAGCGGAACTGCTTCCAATACCAAATCCCAAATCTAATGGCCTCCTCTGGATGTGATGCAAGCACTCTCATGTCTGTGCATGGACTGCACAAGTGTCTGATCTGTTATTGAAGAACCGTTCATCATACCTGGATGAGTGAAGCCTGCATCTGTACAATGGTCCTTGGTTATGGCTGCCTCTGATGAACATGTCAATCCAGCATATCCCAGGCATGTTCAGTAGGAGACATATGGGGACTAAATCCTGTGTCTGGTTACACTTGTGATCCAGAAAAGCCTGCACTACTCTGCCAGTGCAGGGGTCGGAATTGCCACGCTGAAACAGCCATAGGGGGCTGCTGTAAATTGAACCAATTCTGCAGTGTACAGGTTCATATATGTTCAGCGAGAGAACGACCAGTCCCACCATAGACTAAAATCAGGAACCATTCAGAACTAAAAACTGCTCACACAACGTGTTTGGATTTTCTAAGAGACTAAAATGAGATTAAATGAGAAATGAATTTAAAACAAAGATTAAAAACAGATTTCACAACATAAAACTTTTGTTTCTTTTGTAGAAATTATTATTAATGCCCTCAGAAGTTACCCAATTATAAGAGAGATATCTGCCACCTAAATAAACCCGAATAGAACTCATCACGCCATTTCATTCTTTTTTTTTTTAACCATCTTACTACTTGAGAAAAAACAGTCCAACCAGCAACTTCAAACTTCATGCTTCTTTGGGTCTCCAGCAATACACCAGCCAGTAGATTTTATAATTGGTATTAGAGAAAGAATGCAGACTGTGAACATCATAGAAGATGCCCTGTCAGACTAAACAGAACATCTCTGGTGAGACCTAAAAATGGCTGCGCATCAATGCTTCAAGTCAACCTATTGGAATGATTCGAGTGAGCATAATGGGAAAAACTTCCAGAAGAAGTGTTTGCCAAGCTTGTAGGATAATTTCCAAGAACAATTAAGAGTCTCGTCCCTGCCAAAGGTACTTTAGCAAAGTACTAAGTAAAAGACTTGAACACAGAAATCTTTATTATGTAGACTGTTGTGTGTCATGGATGAGAAAAAAATGAATCCATTTAAAATGAGTATGTAACAAAACAAATGTACACAACTTGAAAGTGTTGTAAGAGTGCTCTGTGCCATACCTCACCTCCCTGTCTCCTTTATACAGACCCTGTCATCTACTCTCCATTAGTCAACCTTCTAGCAGCTATTTGTCCCAAGCAGATTTTATAGAGAACCCTGACCTCCAAGTGTGGCTACTGAGGAAAGGAAGCTTGGTGCCAGCTCTGATTGAAACCTCTCAGAACACAGAGGGCATGGTCAAGGTAAGTGATACTGGCTCCTTTCAGGTCCTGAGGTCAGCTAATCTCCCATGGCAATCAGAAAGGCAGCAGAACGAGTCAGAGTAGTCCGTGCGGGGCTGTCCAGGCCCTGGCATAGTAATGATGAAGTCAGAGTAGGACTGACATTCAGGAACAATATTTTAATGTCTCCTCTCCAACTATATCATTCTGATATAATATGGTATATATATGTCCTGACATGCAGTTTGAAACAGATATGACTCGTTTCTATTTATGCTGATCTTACTCCCATGGTAGAATACCAAGATGCTTGCTATTGTGGCTACAATCTGTGGATAATTTTGAATCTAACCTATATTACAGATTCTGTTTTCATTTGACATCAGTAGGAAATATTTTGGCATTAAAAGCGGGCTGTTATGCGGTTTCAATGCCACGCACCAAACAGGAGTTGCATTTGAAATGTGCAGATAAAATGTCCTCATGGAGAAACTACACAGTTTACATTGGCTGAAAGCATCTTGGGTATGCTGGGTTCTCTCAGCTACAACAAAGCAAACGAGAGAACAACACACAAAAGTCTGGTAAGCTGCATGCTGGTAGAGCAGCTTCAGTGCTCCTTGGCATAGATACTACAAATTTTCTTGATTGTGATGATTCTGGGAGAGAGTCCTGTGTAATTTACATCCTTATCAAACTATTTAATGATAGCTCGTGCTGTCAGTAAATGCTTGTGTGTATGGAAATATCTTACTTTTCCCTTTTTTGAATGTCTTTAATATGTACGCGTATGTATATTTCAGCTTCATTATGCCGCCAGAAGCTAATCTGACCTCTCTGCATTTGAATTTTGCCACTGCCGAGGCTGTCGAGCGGCGTGTTATTGTTCGCACCGGGTCTTCTATCAGTGTGTTTGCAAACATGCACACGCAGGCCGTGATCACTAGACAATGCGACTCTGATTTCCGCCAGCTGCGACGGGTGTTAACAGTGGCAGTAATGTGCGGTAAAGTGGCAATACGCCAATAAAAAAAACCAAGACGACAAAGATAGCACAAGCAATACATAATTTAGGACAGCAAAAAAACAAAACAAAGACTTTTCTTTATGAGGGCGGGAACACGTTCCACATGTTTAAGTTGCCCTTTCTTTTTACCAGCCTCTTTTCAATTTGTGAATATCGTGATGTTATTTCACCTTGTAGCTCTTTATAAATGTATGAACATTTAATGGAGCAGGGATTTATTGTAGTGCCATTAAGGTAGCAGCAGGGTAGGGAAAAAAGCCTATCTGCTATGCCTACTTTTGTTGGACATCATGCCTTTCTGATTCCACAACGCCAGCATCTTAATTAAAATCACACACCGGGGGTATCACGCTTCATGCCTGCTTGGTGTATTTTGATGTAAACAGACGTTTAGGTTGCATGATTGTTTGAAGTTTCCCTTTTATATGCAGCACACAGGACATCGCAGGAGCACTCTCACCTCTGGAAATTAATTGATGGAGCCGCCGAGATAGAGCGTGAAGGAGGCAGGACACATGATGCCTAATTTCCAATCCAACTGTGGCAGACATTTTTGTTCTCACATACAGCTCTTTCAGGTAATGCCTAGAGGCTCCCCTCTCTCTCTTTCTCCCTCTCTCAAACACACACACACACACACACACACACACACACACACACACACATTGTACCTGCTAATTTGGCTGTGGCTGGCCATCTTGTAGAGGAGTTTTGCTGTCACCTCACACCTTGAAGGTCATGTGTTATTACAGTCCATTGTTGTTCCCTCCACGGCAACTGAAATGATTTCCCAGAGGCCAATTGCCTGTAATTTCGCTTAAAATGGAGAAAGGCACAAAAAGACTGGAAAGATACGGGGAAGTGCTTTATGAGGCAAATTCAAGCCAGCATTGTCTTTATATGCCTCAAACTTAATATCCACACCATTATACAAGCTGCACAGTGCACCTTTTAAATAGTGTATTATAGTAATAAATGTAATTTAATAGTTCACAAACAAAGACTGAGGTTGTAACTGGATTGAGGATACATCGGTAATGTACAACACTTCCAGCAATCCCAACACTTAGCTCAGATAAGAAGCAGAGCAGGTTTTACAGCAATCACAAGATTGCCTGAATTTGAGCACCTCCACATGCTGAAGTGTCTTTGGGCAAGAAATGAAACCTCTCCAGATGGCTGATAGATGAATGAATAGAAAAAGGAAATGGAGCAAACTAGTTGTACACCTATTTGTTAAACAAATATTCTGTTATTGAGTCTACTGATTGTCACATTGATTTAAGATATGTACACAAAATATATATGTCCGACTTTTTAGTCATAAGTAACGTATATATTAGCCCTGTTACCCGTCACTTAATTAAATAACTTGCATCAAGTTTGTGTGATTCTCACAGTGAGCACCCTGAGAATCAGATTTCAAAGATAAAATTGCTCCAAGTATGAACGGCTTTTTAGGAAATTGTTTTCCATATTTCAAATTGAGTTAAGTACCGAGATGATGAGTCAGGGTCTCATCCTCACAATAAACAGTCTGGATTCCAAAGTGCGCAAGTTAATATGATTAAAGCGTAACTCTCTTTTAGTTTGTGTCATCAAGTAATGCCATTCTCAGGGAGGCAAGAGGGATCCTGGAGTGACAAATGCTTCTAATATTATGAAATACATCCAGTAATTCAATGAAGGATGCATTTGCTGAATAACATCCCAACTTACATAATGAAGATGATATAAGGGCACTCAACCCTTTCTCTTGAAATTACTGGGCATCCATAGACTGTGGTTGTGTAATTACAATGTTCTGAAATCATTCATACAAAGTTTGGCATGCACATAGTTCTGTGATTTAATCTATTAAGCCTTGGATTTCAGAGTTAAATTGCTCTGCCGTGAAACCACTTTGAATTTTAATTTGTCCTTACACAAGCTGTTGTTAGCGTTTATGTCTTCTCTTCTCACTTACTTCGTCTGTCTCTCTTTGGTTTGGGTTTAATGAAGATTTTGAGGCTGGAGCTGATGATGAGTCTATTTCCCTGGACTTGATTCAGCTGTTTCTCCATCTGGCGTTTGAGCACCTGGGGTAAACCTTCCTCAGTACCAGTTTTTATATGTTTTATATTCCTTCTCTCGGTTTTTTTTCTGCTACTGCACTATCTGGTAGCTCTTACCCTTATTGTGTATTTTAACCATAATATTAACATACTGAAAAGTGTGACTTATTTATAGAAAATAGCACGAGCTCTCCCGGGAACATCAGTAGCTATTTATGAATGGATTCAGCAAAGCGTAAACTGGATCTTAATGCTTTTACATTACATGTGCTCATCTAAAATTAGTCTAAAGGCTGTTTAAGTTCAATTTTTGATTTGTTCCAACATGAATCTAAGTACTGCTCTCTGGAAACTTGCTTTGCAAAGTGAACAGCCTGAGAGGCCAGATTTGTTAACACAGTAAAGCACGGGGCTCCTCGACTCTAATGAACACTACAGATATGTCAAGCAGGGTAGGAGGGATATGCCAAAGGCAGTGTAAACATCAGCCAATTACCTGCCTGGTTGACAATCCTTTACTCCTGCTTAGTACATGCACGTGAAGAGGCCAGCACAGGTTGTTGTGGGGAAAAGCAGCGGTGTGCATAAACTGATATCAACCACAGATCTGCCATTAGGCACAATGCACACAAGCACACATTCTTTCACTGTTACTGGCACCGTTCAGTTGGACTAAACAGAAGTGACGAGTCAAACATGGTGAAGAAGAGAAAAAGAGAGGGTAAGAAAAAAATGTGCTGGGTGGTTCCTGATCTCAGCCTCAGGCAAGATTGGCTGATATGAAGGGCTGCCCTGCCACAGTCCAGATACTGTATCGCTTGGTTTTGTTCTTTTTGTGAAACTTGTATAAGAAATTTACTCAATCTACCTTTTGGAAGCGTCTCTTAAATATATAGACCCTTTTAGGAGGAACTCATGCTCCTAATAAGTCTGATTTTTGTCATGTCATATGCTTTGATGATATGCAGATACATACACCTTTCACAGTTATCAGAACCTTTAGCTCTTAAAATCTGTGAATTTTTACTATTCAAGATTTTTGATTTATTAGTTCACTCGCCAAAGAAAAAGAAGATAATCTTTAACAAGATGATGCATCCAATTGAAAAACGGTTTAAATAGTTAATACATTTTGGTTTTAACATTTGATGCCACTTCAGAGCAAGACATTATGATTAGATTAAGTTGCAAGAGGACTGAAATCAACTCAATCCTGTATATATTCTCAAAAATGGTATATAAACACATATCACCTGCTTTTCTTTTTCTCTTTTTTATTGTCCTCTGTGCACGAGTGCCTTATACATGCACATATGGAATAAGTAAAACTGAGCAACCGACTAAACATTGGATTTTCATCAAATGAGATGAAAAGGTAGAGATGTCCATATTGCAATTCTTTTGCACAGTTTATCCTGTTTTCCTGTCTGCATGTATGCAGTTATATTTCATTTAAAGTGCCTGAAAGGCAGCATAGCTTTCATTTGGTGTGGTCAGACAGTAATGCATGGTGACAGTTCTTGACTGAGGGGAGTTCATTATAATGCAGAATAAAATATAAGAAATCAATGTTAGCGATGCCTGGATTCCCACCAAAGAGTAATACGATGCTGCAGCAGTCCCATCGTCACAGTGCAGTGCATTTAAAAATGGAGAATGTGACAGTTGTTGCAGGTAAATTTAAGTAATGTCGCTGATAAATGCTCCTCGAGTAAATTACAGTGTGCTTATCAGTGTGGAAAGGATGATTGCAAAGATTCATCTGTTTGAATTCAGTGAGCTATTATTGCAGGAAATGCGGTATTTAGTTCTGCGAGTGAAAGTGGAGCCAGTGAGTGCGCTATTGAGAGATATCCGATGTGACAGCTAAAATATCACTGACAGAAGGAACATGCCTCTCTGGAGTCCATAATCATTTTTCAGTGTAATATGTGGTGATTCTGATATTATGTAAGTCTGTTTTGTGCTCCTAGGCAGAACAAGGGCACCGGCGTCTCAAGGGTGTCCATACTTTATGATGCAGAAAGCCTAAATCTCATTACCTTTGAGTGCTGTAATGCTGAGACACAAGTTGACAGAGCCTTTGCTGTGTGTGAAGCCCAACACACCCAGAAACAAAGTGGCCTGACTTTATTCTACTGGGACTAAAGCCAGTGCTCATCGAAGCCTCCCAAGGGTTTAAATTAGATACACCCATGGCCTCTGAAACCCTTTCTTTTCTGCTACATAGGGTTACACTGCATCTCCAGTTGCAGGTCTTACTTAAAGCCCAACCCACATACTGTACTAAGACATGAGCTATCTTTGAAAATAACCTTGAGAAAGTAGGGCTGAAGGGGAGGGTTTTGGTACACTTGATTTGTCTCCTCTATAATAAGACTACATGATTTGGCCTCTCCAGAGAGCCCATCAGAGCTTTTGAAGCTGAATGCAGCCTCCTAAAACTGTTAGGGGGCAACAGTGCATTAAGGGCTCGGCTTAATATTGCACACTTATGAAAATGTGTGGGTGACAAGGAATGTTATTAAACTGAGAAATAGTTATATTTTTACAATGATATAACAGTAACCATTGACAGTAACAGTATGCTCTGTCTTCATAAGGAGGACTATTTTAAAGAGACGCTTTTTAATAGGTTTTTGGGGGATTTTTGCAGACGTGTAAGTCACCAGTCAACACTGAAGCCGCCTTATGATGGCAAACCAAAAAAACTATAATTTTCCTGAGATTGTGTTTTCTGTCTTAGATAGTTTATTATACTTGATATGGTGTGCACATGCCTGTAAATAAACTGCCCATACCATGAATACTAATGCCCCCGCCCCTCTAACACCCCACTATACACATGCTTTCTTCTGTCTATCAGAGCTGCCCTGTGGCCAGCACTGCTGTCAGGTCTGTGACGCTTGCCATGAAATATTCACTATACCATGAGTCAGGTTCTGACTGCAGGGAGAGCTCTGCTTACTATCCTGTTCCCACATCAGACCTGGCTAAAATAAGTTACTGTTCGCTTTGATCCTCTGCAAGGCCTCCAGACTACAAGCTGTCTTTTCCCATGCTAAGCTATTTCCATATACATCGCTCCTTGTCTGCGATACTATGTCGCCATCATACTTATATCTTACTTCAAAAGTGACTAGTGCCTGTGTTAGAGCATTCCTGAATGGGTGGAAGAAGAGCATATTGTAGGATATTGTAAAGCAGCTCAAAGAAGCTTTACTGGCATGAAGGTAATAGTAAATGGACTTATATAGCGCTTTTCTACTCTATCTGAGCACTCAAAGCGCTTATACAGCACGTTTACATTCACCCCATTCACACCCATTCATACAAGCACTTCCATATGTAGCTAAGCGCTTTTAGTTAGCTAACATTCACACACATTCACACTCCAACGCTTGCGTCGGAGAGCAACTTGGGGTTAAGTATCTTGCCCAAGGATACATTGGCACGCAGCCTGGAGCAGCCAGGGATTGAACCAACCACCGAGTTGGTCGCAGTTTGAAAGCGTACGGAGAGCTGCCAGAGCACGCAAAAATCAACGAGACGGACACTTTCGGACCTGGAGATGATGACGAGATCCAGTTTGATGACATTGGTGATGATGACGAGGACATTGATGATATCTAACGAGCTGCCGCCGGAGGGGGGAGGGGGGATTTTAGTAGAGATGCTCCAAAGATGATTCGAAGTGTGGCAGTTTGGGTAAAGAAAAGGTCAGAGCCTGCAAAAATTAAACAATCGTGGAAATATCAGGAACATTCAAAGTGGCCAGATCTGCAGTTTGTTGCATTTTGAGGAAAAAAAAGAAAGCATTGGTAAATTTGGTATAATTAAAAATCTTTTACAAAAGAGCCCACAGGATGTCCACATCTACATGCAGTGTTGACTTATACACACATAAATCAGCCTCATATCCTGCCCTCTAAACCTTAAACAATCACACTTTGTGTTTATGTTTATATTTAAGGGTGCTGATGAACGGTTCTTCAAATTGCATTGTCCTCTAACAGTAACTGTCATTATTTGTATGTTTAAAGCAAGGTGCTCACACTCTCCTCTCAAGATTGTCTTTCATAAATTCCAACTTATGCATAATAAAGTGATATGCCTCTTTCATTTTGTGCTTAAGCTACATTTATAAATGAAACCACCTGGACACCAATGAATCGCAACAATAATGGATGATCACTGGATCCTTTCTTCGGTACAGAAAAAAACCCTTCAGGACATCCAGCTGAGTGAAGGAGATACACCACAGCGCCAACAGTATTCACATGTCTGCCTTCACACACATGTGAACTTGAGTGACATCCCATTCTTACCCCACAGGGTTTAATATAATGTCAGCCCACCCTTTGCAGCTATAACAGCTTCAACTCGTCTGGGAAGGCTTCCCACAAGGTTTGGGACTCTGTGCCGGCCAGTCAAGTTCTTCCACACCAAACTCACTCATCCATGTCTTTATGGATCTGCAGTCATGTTGGAACAGAAAGGGGTCATCCCCAAACTGTTCCCACAAACTTAGGAGCGTGAAATTGTCCAAAATTTCTTGGTATATTGAAACACTAAGAGTTCCTTTCACAAGAACTAAGGGGCCATGGAAACCCATTCCACGAAGCTCTCTACACGCTGTTCTTTAGCTAATCTGAAGGCCACATGAAGTTTGGAGGTCTGCAGAAAGTTGGAGACCTCTGCACACTATGAACCTCAGCATCCGCTGACCTCGCTGTGTGATCTTATGTGGCCTACATCTTTGTCACTGAACTGTCGTCATTCCCAATCACTTCCACTTTGTTATAATACCACCACCATTTAACTGTGGAATATTTAGTAGTGAGGAAATTTCACAACTGAACTTGTAGCACATGTAGCATCCTATCACGGTACCTCGCTGGAATTCACTGAGCTCCTGAGAGCGACCCATTCAATCAAAATTTACCATACAGAAAAAAGTGCAAAAGAAAATAAAAGAAAAGAAAAATACCTTCTGCAGAACAGAAAGGATGGATCCGATTTTGCCAGAAAAACAAAAACAAAAACAAAAAGTGATGCTGCCTCTGGAACAGCATTCTTTGAACAGGTGAAACAAAGTTCATCCTTTACTAGAACTGTGGGAAGATTAAAGTGTGAGGAGGCTGAAAGGCTTTGAAAAGCTCATTTTCTTTCATAATGAAGATTTCTTTGTTTTCCTAATTCAACGTAGGAATATACAGTACAAAACAAAACACACACACGCACCAAAAACATCACTATCAGCACTGTCTATGTGTCTGTGTCCATCAGTATCAGTATTAGACTTTTGCATTCTAACACATTCCTTTTCTTTATATCCAAACGATATCCTTACCCCACCTGAAAAAAAAGAGAAAATGTTGATTTTTTCCTGTTGTTGTTACTCTGTCAGTGTTATTATCCCATGGCTCGCTTACGCTATTATCGGCCCCTGTTTAATTCACCTTACAGTTTTCAGTGTGCTGTACTCTGAAAACAGTGCAGGCAGAAAGTTCTGCAAGGACAAAAGGGAAGCACCCGGCGGCTTCGCAAACAGTTTATTTGTTGTCCAAGACAGTGGACTAATGAATACTTAAGGTTAGATTGAGGCAACCTTCAGCGCCTTCACAAAATGTCCTCTACCTTGTCGGTCCCCATTTGTGAACTGGCAAACTGATCAATAGAATTCCTTCATTGTGTTTCTGTGTGCAGTCGCGTGAGCAGAAATACTGGCTAATCTTGCTAATCTTTTGGTCCGTTGTTATATACGCTAATGTCAAGACATAAAAATTGATTTTGTTTTTCTGTCTAAGCCTTTATGAAGAAGGAAAGCTTTTATTTATTTATTTCTACCTTAAAAGTTAAAACTTTTAAAGAACATTGTGCCCTTGCCTTTTTTTTTAATCCTATGGTCTACTGTGGCTGATATCGACTTTCAAAAGAAGAACGTCAATGCAGAAGAAAAGACGGCGCTTTGCATGCTTGTGACATACAAAAAGACACTCTAGCTATGAGAGCAGAGAGGGTGGTTATTGAACCAGGCACTTTCATCACCGGAGAATTGAGAGAGAATTGAGATGTTAGTGCATGCTGTTAACAGACACTCCTAATCAATGATGGACAAACACCAGCAATTCCCAGCGGGGACTTTGGCCAAGCAAAGACATCTTGTGATGTGTCTCTGAGCAGAAACAAAAGACACCGCAAACATTTTGAAGCACATCGTCTTTTTGTTTTTTTTAATTGCTCCCCAGATTGAGAATACAATTAAAACTCTACAGAGGTTGTTAATTTGGCTTGATTTTTAAACCATTCCCAAACTTGCTTGAATTCTTTAATAGCACATAATTGTATAAGTGTCCTTATATTTGAATGGCCTTAATGAATGTAATTTGGAGCAGTTCTCCTGGCATCAAGATGCTGCACTGTTGTTCTTTCAACACCTGCTGCCCTTGGGAGAAATGGGAAGCCCTTTCCAAAAATGGTCTGCTAATAGAACCAATTAACTAGTTTGACAAGATTTTATAGCAATCACCAGTAAGTGGTGATTGGGTAGCACTTAAAGTCAATCAAAGAGACAGGCAACTGGAAGCTAAAAAAAAAACTTTAAATGTTAGCCTCTAGATGGACTGATGATGTCATTACAGAGTGGATCGGAGGAAAAAGTAATCTCTACCAGTAAAATAACGTTTTATGTAAAGATGGTTATTTTTTAATCTTCTTCTCTGTCTACTTTTTAATATGTGTGGCAAAAACATACAGTAATTTGAAAAAGTCTTGTCCCACCCCTCATTTCAAGTCCTAACAAGCTTGAAAGTCAATATTTGGATTGACCACCTTTATTCTTCATCACAGCCTGAACTCTCTGAGGCAGCTTTCTTGCCATTTCTTTAAGTGGTCTTCAGTTCTCCAGGCTTCTTGAAGGACATTCAGAGCTCTTCTTTGGATGTTGGTTGAGACATCTGTCACTTTGTATTCTTCTGAGAAATCCCCCGTTTTTTCCACCTCTCCCCTTTTTTTCCCCCTTGTGAGCATCTGTGCGTGGTCCTCAACGACATCCCACCCTCAATAGCCATCTGCCTTCAAAGTGGACAAAATGCACCACAATGAAATCCAGAAATCAAACACTCAAACAAGCACAGAGAAACAAGCAGAAACAGCAACAGGCAGTCTGATCACCCATCCCACGAGGACACCTCCAGTGCCATCAAGGCCACCAGAATCACCAGAGCCCGAACAACAGCATGCAGAGTGGTGACGGGAGCCCACACAAGCCCAGAATCCTCAAATGGCCACAAGCAGCAAAGATCAAGCTGCAGTGGACACCCGCAGGCTGAGCCAGAAACATGCAGGCAGGAAGACTTCCAACAGTCCCCGAGGCCCTCACCAAGACCCAACGGAGGCTAGACAGCACATCCTGGTCCCACCCAGACAGCATGGACAGGCAGAAAGAGGAGCCCACAGCAGTGCAGTACAAATTTGTATTTTAATAAAGTCTGGCTCCTCGGAAGCAAAATATAAAGAAATGAGGGGTGGCTCAAGACTTTTGTATGTTAAAGGATCTACAAAAAAAATTATTTAAATATATTTTGTCACACATTAAGTACCAGTCAAAATTTGGGCACATTTACCCACTTACCAAGTTTCCAATCAAAAATATAAGATCTGACAACCAGAGGTAAACGGCAGTAACAAATCTCACATCTGATTTATTTTATTTTATTTTATTTGACTTTACATCCCTCCCTTTAATCCTGATGTGTTTTAACTTTGAATGTCACAAATTTGCATTTTATATAATCTGTAAGATAGGACAATAAAGTTTCCTCAGAGAAGATGCTGAACTGAGGCAAAGACATGCATTAGAACAAAAACATGCTTAAACCCCTCAGAAGGCATGACAAAAAAAATAAATAAATAAATAAAAAAAATGCATCTACTGATATTTGACTTTTATGCTTACTCATATCATGATTAAATTAAAGCAGAAAATACATTAAAAAGCAATATTCCTGCAGAATCAGCACATTGTTTACTGTTTGTTCATTTGATAGTTTTTTGGGTTTTTTTTTTTGCCCCTTTTACAGCTAAAGGTAAAAAATGCTCTGTGTAAACATTCTCAGATTATTATGCATTCAAAAAAACATGAACAATGTATGGTGTGTGCTTCTTTTAACTAGTATGCACGAGAATCACAGTTGCAATGATCAAGGTCAGCTCTCATCCTCCAGACCTGATTTTTCTTGTCGGTATTCCAAGCACCTCAGAAGATGCTGGCAACACTTTTTACTTGGTAGATACCTCCCCGACCCAGTAGGGCACATGGATGAGACGCACACTGAATAGTCGATTGTTCCAGCCTATGGTCAGCATTCCACATGCGTCCCTTCGGAGCTAAAAGCTCTTCCTCTGCTCTCCTTTTAAGCCCACTGACAGGAAGGATGTGATATTGCACCTGGCCTCTTTCAGGGCTCCCTCCCCCTTCGCCTCTGCTTGTCATGGAACTGCTCCACCACTCTACACTAATTGTTCATTCCCTCTCTCCTACTTGTTCCGCTCTGACACCTCCTCCCTGCAGAGCTCCAGTGCTCACGCCTTAAGAAAAGAGGACAACTCGTTATTCAAACTGTTAAATAGTTCATACGCAAAACAGCTCAGCACACTAGAAGCGGAAAGACAAACCTGCTATAAATTAGCTTTGATCTGGGCAGCGGTACAGCGCAGCAGCCCTTTTTGGTGCCTGAGTGACGAACATAGGAGTCCTCAATAAGTCTGTGTTGTTTAATGAAGCCCAATCTGCGGGAAAACCCTGGAAAATATCTTAATCAAACCTAATTTTCTTACATAATGACTCCCTGTGGGATTTCCAGGTCCTGGCCTGATGCACCTGATGGGTCTTGCTACATATCTGGCTTTTCTAATGAGCATGGGCTCGGCTGAAACCTGACCTGGTAATCTGTATTCATTAAATCAGAAAAAAATAAGGTTAGTTTAGTTGTTTTCTAAATATTTGAAAGGTAGTTTAAAGATACAGCGAAAAGGAAAAAACAAACAAACTAAACCTTATTGAAATTGCTGAACAACCAAACATTTGATCCTCTTTGAAACAGCATCTCTATACTCAACATCTTCAAACAAATTGCTTAAAAATTATGTGTCTCTGCCACAATAGCACAAACATTGTTCAAGTGCCATATAAGAATAGCTTCCTGCATGATTGCACAACCGTAATAATGCAAGTGGGTAATTAATTCTGTGTTTGGCGAGCCACAGTATGTATCATATGTCATAAGTCAGTACTGATATAATCTGTCATTTTTAATTGTGCATCCTCCACAGATGCCAGGATAATATTTAACGTTAATTAAATAAAGAGCAACTAAACGTAAAGTTGCAATTTTCTAATTATTTCTAAATCTTTGTATTAATTGTCTGCGAACCTCCTGTCACATACGAGAATGATTAAGGATTTATTATAACATGGTCTGTCAGTGCTTAGCCTGTGTACATACGTGCAGTGGATCAATGCTGATTCTCCACCAGCATGGAGCCTGGCTTTGTCATGTGGACGGGGTGGGGGGGTGCAGGGAAGGAGCGGGCAGATTAAAGCGGCTTTGTCTGTATGTAAGTGGATTATCAGCAGGTAGAGTGCTCCCTGTGTTTCTGCAGCAATTGTGTTAGTGCACTTCCTCCCTGGCCACAGAGAAGACCATCTGCCATTTAGCTCTGATGGATGGTCCCGACCAAACGTCAGTCTCCTCCACGCAGAACACCTGCTGAATCCTGATCAGACATTTGGCTCATATTAGTAAAGCCCATCGCTTTGTCACTTTAGCATCCACGTCTTGCTGCTGAGGTTCAAACAGCAACAACTGTGAACAAACACACATTTAAACCTGTAAAACAAGGTAAACAGATTCAGGTGTTAAATCCACATGGCACTGTTCCAACTCATACGCCACCAGGCAAACATATAAACAAATCTCATTATGGATGGCATAATATGCATTGTTTATTATATCAGTGAACAGACTGTAATATTTTGACTGGCATCAAATGGATGAGGCTGTGCCAATTTCTAACAGGATTGTGTGTTTTGAAGCAGAAGCTCACCCAGTGATGAAGTACTGTACGTCTACTCCTTCACATGAAAGTGTTAGAGAGAGAGAGAGTGCCAGACCTACAAAGAAAAGCAGAAGGGGAGAAGGAGAATTAATATAAACTGCAGTATATCGAGAGGGCCCTTACTGTAAAGTTAAAATATCAGATTATACAAAGAATATCAAAGAGACACTGTTAGCCCACAGATCAGACCAGCGGATCATTCAGGTAGACGGTAGAAAATTCAGAAGAGGAAGCAATAATGGCCTTTCATGTGACAAGCTAGGAGACATAAATAAAGAAAAGAAAATTACATATTTTTAGAAGAGAGAAAACATTTCAAAGCTGAATCCTTTGATGACAAAAAGATATCTTAGGTTGTCAAGTGACCATCAGCAACTGCGAAATAGAAACGGGGAATTTACAAATGGAAATTTCTTACCAACCGAACATTTGAGTTTTGAAGTACAGCGTATGATACAGTAGTAGCTATTGTACCACTTGGCAGCTTATTTGAATATGTAAAAAGAAATACTGCACAAGCATACATAGCTCACACATTTTGTAGGATTACTTGTGATTGCATGAATCAATAAAATCCGCCAATAGCGGTGCAGTTTTTGTGTGATGTGAAAAGGGTTTTCTGCTCTCGTGCACTGCATTGAGGTCCTGTCATCCAAACACACGTCTGTTAGTAGATAACAGGAAAAGCTTTAAGGTGTTATGATAACGTTTTCTACAACTGTCACATCGATTAACGTCTTTCAGATCATCCCATATATAATACATTTCCATTTTTCCCTCTAAAGATATTCTTTTTTCTATCAAAAATCCTCAAATCCTATTTCCCATTAAGACATTGATATACATTGATACTCGACAGGGACTATATATGTGGTGACTGGGTGTCAGTCACAGAACAAAAACAGGTTTTGTTGCAGTTTGAGGGCTATTGAACCTTTCAGCGTGGCGAGCATTGCTCTCAGCCCGATCAGAACCCCCGATAGCTACCAGAAGGTGCAGAGAAGAAAGAACGCGTCTTCTCCTGACAACCACCTTTTACCACTTGTCACTTTATCATCATCAAGGCTGACAAGGAATAAATGAGAACACACCAAATGCAGGGGAAACAGAAGCCGCGTCCTCGGTGACACGCACGTTATTGGCTGACGGTCCTGTTTTGCTATGAGTAAGTTGATAATTTCATGCATGTGCATTTTAAGATTGGTGACAGCTGGATGCACACTCTGGATGTGATAGTGAGACGGTGGCGTCTATTCAAAAATGGAATTCCATTATGTTGATGTGATGTAGTGTGTAATTGCAAAGGAAATTTGCAACTTTCCGAGATGCACGTGGGTTTAAAGGGGAGGGGAAAAAGGTTTTGAACAAAACTGGTGTATTTGTGTAACTACTTTTTAAACTAAGCTTTTATAAAGTTAAATGTTTTTAGTGTTTAGGCTACATCTGCAGATGCATGCTTTGTGTGCAAACATGCTTGTTTATTGTCCTCATTGTTATGTAAGTCACCTCGAACTGCGTGCGAGCAAAATTAATAAATGAAAAGAAGCATCACAAAAAATATATAAATGTGACACCAATCTTTCAAAACAACATATTATTGGTAAGCCTGCGATTTTTTACAAACAATGGCATGAACTGACTAAGAGGAAAAACAGATCTTGGCAGGTAGCAGTGTGGCTGCTTAACGAGACGTATATTTGGCAAATCAAGTGTGATATTCACCCATTTTTGCCCATTAGGTACTGTTAGAGTAATCAGGTATGAGCATTTTTCTGCCCTCCGGCTTCATTGGGTGGTAATGAGCATCATTACAGCTTATTGCAACAGAATGAGGACAAAAAAAACCCTAGAATAAGACTTTCTACCTGGCTGATTTAGCAACTTGCTAACTTACTCGAGCATTTCTCCAGAGAAATACAGGTGAGACTTGGGAAAAAAATTGCTGTAAAGTAAGAATGCTTTCAAAAATTCAAGTTTTAATAGTTTATTTTCATCAATTGACAAAATGAATGAACAGTAGAGAAATCCAAATCAAATCGGTATTTGGTGTGCCATTAAAACAGCAGCAGTTCTTTTAGGTAAACTTGCACACAGTGGTTGAAGGAACTCATCTAGAAGGTTGTTCCAAACATCTTGGAGAACTAACCATGGATCTTATGTGCATGTAAACTTCCTCAAATCCTTCTGTCTCTTTTTGTAATCCCAGACAGACTTGATGATGTTGAGATTAGGACTCTGTGGGGGCCATACCATCACCTGTAGCTTATTCTTCTTTACATGATAATAGTTCTTAGTGACATTGGTCTGTATGTTTGGGGTCGTTGTCCTGCTGCAGAATAAATTTGGGGCCAATCATACACCTCCCTGATGGTATTGCGTGATGCATAAGCATCTGCCTGTATTCCTCAGCACAGAGCACATCATTAACCCCGACCAAACTCCATTTGCAGAAATGCAGCCCCAGACTTGCAAGGAACCTCCACCATGCTTCCCTGTTACCTGCAGACACTCATTATTATACCCCTCTGCAGCCATTCTGTAAACAAACTGCCTTCTGCTACAGCCAAATATTTCATTTCATTTGGACTCATTAGTCCAGACCGCCTGCTTCAATTTTTTTGTACCCCAGTTCCTATGTTTTTGTTCAAAGTTAAGCTGCTTGATCGTGTTTCTGAAGTGGGGGTTTTTGGCTGCAATTCTTCCATGAAAACCTCTTCTGGCCAGACTTCGCTACGCCCGTAGATGGGTGTACCTGGATCCTACTGCCTTCTGCCAGTACTGAGCTGATGGCACTGCTGGACATCTTCTGATTTTGAAGGGAAATAAGGTTGGTGCGTTTTTCATCTGCGGCTTTCCTCGACTGACCACTGCTTCCACAATCCACAACGCCTGTAACTTTGTGCTTTTTCCAAAAGAGCTTGAACAGCACATCTTGAAACCTGCTCTGAAATATTTGGGAGAGGCCTTGCTGCCTTGTGTCTTGTCTTTCACAACCTCACCTTGGTAGCAGAGTTTGCCTTTTCCTCACCCAGTTTTATGCCACCTACACAGCTGTTAATGTCTGTGTTTCAACCTGCACATGTGAAACTGATGCTCATTTGCACCAGTTTGGTATAACTGGTTGATCCTTATATAACTATAAACAAGTATCATTTATATTTATCAAGACATTCTCAGTGTACAGCATTTTCCCCACACCTGCCTAAAACATTTGCACAGTGTGTGTTTCTTGAAACTATTAGTGTTGAATAATTGCGATCTAGTTTTTTCTTTCTTTTTTTTTTTGTTTTTATAAACGCACAAAATGAGATTCAGTAGAAGTACTAAAATGCACGCCATTATATATGTATACAGTTGTTGGTTAGCTGGATTAGCACTAATGTTGCACAGACTTTAAAAATAAAAGCATCAGCCATCTTTTACTTCAGCATCATTAAGCTGGGAGTTTAAAGAGCGCTACTAGGAGACGTTCTTTAGCATATTTGCTTTATCAAACAGATTTGTATAAAACCTAAAATTAAAATATGTTTTTTTTCCTGATTACAACCAAACACAACAAAAGATGGCTGTCTCTGCGTTCCTCTTTACCATGCCTCTTCCACAGATACAGAGTTTAGTGTTAAAGTTAAAACAGACATTCAGGTCAGAGATGCCTCCAGTGAGCTCAGTCTGTGCATCTTTATATGCAGGAATAATGGAAAGATGCTTGTGAGGCTGGCTGATCTCTAAGCAGGCCTGCTTTTAAATTTAGCCACCACAAAAAAAAAGTACTAAACACATCCATCATGATGTGAAAATTAACACGTGAAAAATGTTTTCATCTGGAGCCAAACCCCCAAAACAGAAGGTGAATGCAGAGATTCCTGACAGCACTGTGGCTTCCAGCTGTTTGTGCAGCTCTGTAAACCTGGTCACCCACATTCACATAATAAATTCTTCTCCTTCTATTCATTTCCAAATGCTGTTTATTCGACCAGCCTGTGAGAGAGATGTGTTTTATTCAGCCCAGCTAAACAAATATGTCTGTTATCCGCGGGGACAGAAAAATCCACTCATTGATTTTAGCTTTCTTAGCAACAGCTAGTTACTTACCATCAACCAAAGCACCCTCCCTGATGGGAGAGTGCAGAAGTAAACGGTACCATCAATTAAATGGGACAAGCAATGTGAAATCCAGATAATGAGGACATTAAATAGCATAATGAAAATATACTTCTTTGTGTAGATAAAACTATGCTACTATAACATCAATCAGTACATTTTTACCTCTTTCTGATCAGTGTGTAGTGCACATTATAGCTCCAGTGAGCTCAGTCTGTGTGGCTTTATATGTAGGCATGAACCACAGGTAACTGAAGGGCTGTGCAGGCCTCCTTGGTGTTTTAGCTTTAGTTACAACAAAGACAAAGTTCAGGAAAAAAACAGACCAGAAGGTGAGTCTACAGCTTCCTTACAGCGCTGTGGAGCTCAGTAAACCTGGTTGCCCAATAATAATAAACTCTTCAACTTTAGCAGTTCTCTCAGTCTTGTCATGCTTATCTGGGGCAGCAAAGTGGTTGTATCTCTCTGCAATCAATCCTGTATCAGAGGTCTCCTGTCTCGCAAATTTGAAGTTGACCCTATACCTGTCTGCCACTCCGTCATAACCTTATATCTTTACCATAGCCCTCTATTCACCTCTCGCTCCCTCAGGCATTTATATTTTCAAATGTAAAACAACCACAGTGGTCTTTGACCACCTGCTGTGCTTTTCACTGCCCTTCCCGTGAGCACTGGGGCGCTCATTAACCGATATACAGACAGGTGGAATTGGCTTACCCTCCAACCTGTTCTTGCTGTGATGGGTTGAAAAGAAAACTGTAATTTCGCCGTAGTTCGGATTTGAAGTCATCATAGCGAATCAGTGAACCTTTTGAAGTCAGTATTTAATCTCTGAATGCTTGCTAAACCACAAGGGTTCTTGCTGAATGGTAAGAGTCACACCCAGCCAGACACTGAAACCAAAGGATGTCAAAAAAAAGCCCCCCCTTTCCTCTTTCTCCCCTTCCATCCCTATCTGACCCAGTGCTGCTTTCATCTTCTTCCTCCCAGTACAAAGTGAATGCTGTGCTGCTGCTGGGATCCAGCCAGCCAAGGAAGGACTCTACCACGCAGACACTACACACAACACTCCCTCCACCCACCCCACCCACACACACCCTGCCTCAGCTCTGTCTTGCTCTTCTTCCTCTCTCTGTCTCTCTTTCCCCGAGCTCATAAATGCCCAGGCTTCCATTTTACAGAAAATGCATTTTGCTCTAACTGCTGTGCTGTTCGTTTTTCTGGGCTGCAGGATTACAGGTTATATCCAGACCTTCAGATATACACTGGCAGACCAGTGTCCCACTGACCCTCCAAAGCCTGCAATTTAGCACAGTTATTTATGGAGCGAGGGGAACACATCCTTCCCCCCCTGCCCCTCTCTGCTTTCATGATGCTGGACAGCCGCAAAGGCGTTCATACTTGTGCCTCAGCCCTTCCCTGCACGGTAAGCATGGCACTTTCTCTGTGAGTCACAATCCTATTACCCCTCTACGGCCTCGTGGTGGGGCGATAAGAGCAGCCCGGTGCACTGCAAGAGTGGCAGTGCTGAGCCGCCTTTAGCTGCGGTAGGTGGCTTAACCATGAGAAGAATGCTCATCAGAGCTTTCAGTGGGAATTAGCTTTTTCAAAGATGTGTGCATGTTTGTTAAATATGAAACTGCATGGAGAAAAATTAAGTGGAATATGGCTGTCAAACATCTGTCGCATAAAGATAAAAATAAACAGGTCCGCATACAAATATGCATTTTATGTGTCATTTTCAGTGTGGTCTCAAGTTTTTTAGTACGTGTTTGATATCATCTTAAACTAGGGTGGGTTAATTTGCTTTACTTTCCACTTTTAAAAACACTGCACATGTAACAGAAATACCGTCCAAAGCATATTTGTGCTAAATATGAAACTCTTATGTGCAATCAAAAGTAAAACTGCGTCTCCTCCTGACTTGAAACTTACTATATAGCAGGTTGCTGGTCGACTCATAAAGCAGAGGAAAGTCTAAATCCTGCATTTATCGTTCATTCTTAAACAGTATTTGAGTGGATCTGAGGGGAGTTTTTAGACACAGAGACAAGTGCACAAACAGTGCAAAAAAATATGAGACTGTGTCTATGCAAAAATCAATTTCTGTGCAAAGCACTGAATGATACAGTGGACTGTACCTCATCATGGGCTCGCGTCTGGGCTGTGCTACAGGGAGCAGTGTGATAAATGTATTAAAAGCAGACTGCCTATCTCATCTTCCTATCGCCAACGTGAGGAAATTAATGTGACCTAACTGAAACTAGTTCTCTTATTTCAGATGTCTATCTTGGGCTTCCCTCTATTTCCCTCCATTTTGGAAATACACCAAACTGCACTAGGCATTGATTACTTTGCGATATCTTAGAACAGCTTATGTGATGTCACAGTCCATACCATAAGCTTTTAATTGCAGCTGACCTGGGGATTCTTTATAACATATCTAAGTATGAGAGTGCTGACAGTGCTCTTAACTATCTCATCAAAACCCCATCTCTCCTCTGAACCCTCCCTCCTCAGCCAGGCCTTTATGTGAGCATCAATCTCTGTTCAGCTGTGTACACTGTGCCTAATTATTGCACAGGCCAGCATGGGAAGCAGAAGCGGAGCCTCCGCCATATGACTGTAACCCTGTCAGGGCAAGAAAAAGGGAATGGAAGGAAATGGGTGGATAATTAGGAATCTGGTCAGTTTTCCGTTCCCACTTTCGCTCCTCTTCTTCTCACCCTGCTTCATCTGCATGTTTCAGAAGGTTTCACCAATTATCGAGGCAGTACCCCCCAACCACTTCTCCATCCACCACCAGGGTGGGAAGCAGAAGAGTGTGTGGCTAGATGAGAAAACGAAGGGTTTCTGAGAACAGTGTGAGTTCAAATTAATGGATTAAATTAGCAATTCTACAGAATAAATTACATTTGAAGGAGAAGGACATCTGTTAGATATACTTTCTTATTATCATATATGATATACTTTCTCATTCATTTCATTTCTCATCCATGGCCTGATGTTGTTGGGCAAATTACTGCATCTGACTTAAAGTGCAGGCAAGTGTTGACTGTGTTCTGTTAAAGCAAATCATAAAGTCATCATATTATAAATGTAGATATACATTTATGCAGATTATTCACATTTATGTATGACTCACTGACTACTTAATAAATGGTCAATAATCAGGATAGACGCAGTCACTACAGGGAAAAGCAGTAAGCTCAATTATATTCACTGACTAGCAATGTAGCATTGGATTTAGAGAGCAGAGTAGTACCAAAGGCAAGGACACACACACGCACACACGCACACACGCGCACACACGCACACACACACACACACACACACACACACACACACACACACACACACACACACACACACACACACACACACACACACACACACACACTGACTCTCTGTCTCC